>OZ038478.1:110722117-110837117 GCA_964036315.1 Acanthosepion esculentum
TACCTAGAAAACTATTTTTCACATATGCGTTACGAATGA
Organism: Acanthosepion esculentum; assembly: GCA_964036315.1. NCBI lineage: Eukaryota > Metazoa > Mollusca > Cephalopoda > Sepiida > Sepiidae > Acanthosepion > Acanthosepion esculentum. The sequence goes on from OZ038478.1 coordinate 110,722,157, forward strand.
GTTCGTTGTTGAATCTCAATTTAGATATTCGCTCTTTATACTAGTGCTAGCTATTTGTAACGGAATATTCACTTTTATCAGCCTCAAATAAAAGAATATACTCCCAATAGACTTATTGCTCGTAAGATGATGATGACTGTCATGATCTCTAGTAAACTGCTTGTTTTGTTCTGAATTCTTATAAGCAAATATCTAGTTAGCAATTGTTATCTTGGAAATAAACGATATTTTTCGTTTATAACAGGAATAGAAAGGTAAATTGTTATACTCTGTCTCAGGGTAATATCTGTAAACTAATTTTGTCCCGTTGTTTCTACTTGATGATATATATATATATATATATATATATATATATATATATATATATATATATATATATATGTGTGTGTGTGTGGGTTTGTGTGTGTGTGTGTGTGTGTGTGTGTATGTGTGTGTGTGTGTGTGTGTACAATTGTTCAAATGTCCTGCATATCATAGTGCTTTCAACCAGTACCGAGCTTGTTTTTTGGGAGCTGAATGTGTAGATTTTTTTTATTATGTTTCTAGAGTGATGTGAATGTTTTATTATTTTCCAATATATACAGGGTGTATCAAAATACTTTACACATTGGGGGGTCCTCAATCGAAAATAAGGAAATAAGTCCATATAAATATATGTTCGCAAATCCTTCCCTTTTAAGTTATAAACTTTAAACAACGTTTACAGTAGATAGCAGTGTGTTGTCATGTAGACTGAATTACATTTGTCATTGGTGTACACTTTTGGCTACACTGCGTTCAAAGTTTAACGTGTGTAGTAGTAAGTTAAATGAGAAATATTCCCTTCAATTATGGCAGGATATTCATATCGTGAGCAGGCAAATACGATTTTACATACGGCAGCGAATGAAAATGGACGCGAGGTTACACGTCTGTATCAGATTGCGTTTCCGGAGTGAAGGCAGCAGAGTCCGTGCTACTGTTTATCGTCGTGCTGCTGAGACAGGATCCGTGGAACCAAAAATTATGGCTCGAGGAAGACCGAGATCCGCTCAAACGCCTGATCACGAAGAACATATTCTACAGACTGTCGGAGACGACCCCAGTATCAGAAAACGACATTTGGCCCTAGCATGCCGTTACTCTAATAGTACTGCATGACGGGTATTTTAAGAACAACTCTTGTATCATATGCAACGTGGTCAGCGTCTTCACCTTCTGCTCACTCACCACGGGAGAACTTTTGCCAATGGTCTATTGCACAAACTGTCGGTCCGTTGTTTATTCAGTCGTGTTTATGGATGAGGCAACATTTGGATGAGATGGAATAACGTATTTACATAACCAACATTTGTGGGCGGATTGCAAACCACATGGTACTATACAGGCTAGATACCGGCATCAGTTTGCGATAAACGTGTGGACTGAAATGGCAGGTGAATGACTATTAGCTCTGTATGTTCTCCCAGAACGTCATACAGGAGCTGTCTACATGGACATTATTTCGTACAAACACTCAGACCTGCTAGATGATGTACTCCTGTTAATACGAAGACATGTTTTCTTGCATGATGAGACTACAGCAGATTTTAGTCACATTGTTCGCGTTGCATTGGCTGACGTCTACCCTGAAAGATGCATAGGCATAAGAGGATCGGTTTCATGGTCTTCACGTTCATCCGACCTCAATCCTTTGGGTTTTTATCTGTGGGGAGACCTAACAACAACTGGTTTATACAGTAGACAATAATGAAGAAACGCTTCATCGGCGTGTCAGGGAACGTGTTAGAAAACATTCGACATCGTTTGGGAAGTATTTGATAAAGTCCACCAGTCAATGATCCGATGGGTTCGAGCGAGGGTAGAAACAAGCGGAGGACATTTTGAACATTTCTTATGAGTTGCTTTGTTGAGGAACAAAGATGGCCTTTCGAACATATGTTTTTACCTGGTTTTGATGTAAGGAACCTACCCACAAAAAAGTATTGTATCTTCACTTTTACATTTAAAAACGTCTACTGTAAACATTAATCGCAATAAATAAAAAACGAAGGAAAATATGTTTATATTAACTAATGTCGTTTTTTTTTGGCGGGGGTGTAAAGAATCCGACTTGAGTTTTAAATTTATTTTTGATACACCCAGTATGTGTATGCAATAGTCTTCTACTCGAATCGAGGTCTCCTAACTATAGACGTCTTTCGCATGGTAAAAACGTTAAAATTTCCCTTTCTCTCAGCTGTTCGACGATAGCTTTGGAGTAGAATTATTGACTGATGCAAAATCGGTCGAGTTTCGATTCCGGCTTGAAGCATTCGGATGTCTAACCACAAGCATGAGTTTTGATACTGCGAAACGGTCTGCCTATGGATGACTATATTTAATTTTCAGACCTGTTAGGTTAATTTGTAAATATCGTCATATACGCGTACATATCGTGTGTAATCTGGCTCACTTCGGGTTTTTTGTCTACTTGTCAGAATGTATTTGCTCGATAGAAAAATGCAGGAAAAAGAAGAAAAATGATTTTTTTTTTTTTTTTTCATTTTCTTTTTTCTTGTCTCATTTGAAACGCAAAGTCGCTATCCTCAAGAGTTGGGGAGTGGACGGTCATTATGGCATCGCAGATGCGACTTTGTCTTGCATCTTTGGCCGCACTCTTAACCTAACCAATCATAGCACATTTAGGTCCTGAAATGGAGACGTGTTTTTTAAGTCAGCCACACACTTTTCACTAAATGACCATTGAAACATTAACACAAAATTCCAATTGTAAGTAGTAAGAATCGTTTTTCTTTCCATGAAGCAGTTTTAGCAGCAATACATTTTTGAAAAAATATATACTACTAGCAAGATATTTTTGAAAAAGAAATATTACCAGCAATAAAAAATCGGTATTAAATAACACACACATATATATATATATATATATATATATATATATATATATATGTATGTTTTGTTAACCAAGAATGGCATGGTATTTTGTTACGTTTATATGTTTTCCTTTAATGTTAAAATAGTATTCTTTTATTGGCTTTATGAATGTATAAATTGTTATTAGTTCAATTAAGTCGGTAAATAAATCATTGTTCAATGAAAAATACAATAACTTAAGAACATACATTTTCAATTTTATTTAATATCACATAGAGATTAATGCACATATAGACATAAATTAATACGTGTGTGTGTCTGTGTGCGTACATAACATTTTTGAAATGTTGATAAATATATATCTTCTCATGAATATATATTTGACTAAATTTTATACTTGACGTCGTAACTGCAAATATATATATTTATTTGTAAATAAAGCAGGATTATGCCTTAATATACTCATGATTGTGAGAATAAATGGCCGAGCTGTATTTTAAAATATAAAATAGGGAAAAATCTAGCAGCTTTTATTAAATCACTCGCATACGCCGACTTGACACAAAGATAATCACCAATCGCGGCTAAGATAAGTTCTCCTGACAAGAAGAAAAAATTAATATTTTCCTGTGTCGCCTCTGTCGTCTGTATACAAAACTAGAAATGAACGTGACTTAGTAAGAAATGTAGACTAAAATATTAAACAGAAACAAAGAATAACATCAGATACTTCATAAAATATACAATTAAAGAGATATTATATAGATATTTGCTAACTTTTATTGCATATAGTTTGATCATATCATAAACATTTTCACAATATAATGAAGTAAATGAAAAATTCTGATTGAAAACCTGCGATCACTCCGGCACCTGACATGGGAAACTATGCACCGGTACAGGCTATGTTGTTTTCATGGGGAGAGTGTGCAATATGCTGCATAGGCAATGGCCACAATAAATAAGTCTCTGCAGGTTTTTGAGTAAACCCCAACATGTTTTGCTCTCTTGGAATCCTGTGTCGTTGAAGGGATAATTACGGAATAGTGAAGGATGTAATTGGAGATTCACAGCTTGAATTTTGGACATGGATGATCAACGGTAGATGGCCGTTTTGCCACACTCCGAGTAATTGTGTAACTCGTGTTCTCTTTCCGTAATAAAGCAAACCAAATGATGAACTGTCTAGAGAATGTGTCCTAAAATGTGCTTATGCGCTTTTGTCACTGTCATTAGGGGCAATAATTTAGAGTGAAAACAGCACCAGAACAAAAATGAAGTCAAACATTAACAATATTTTAAGTGGTTCTTAGAATGAAGGAACTCTCCAGGTCGTAAAAACAAATTGAGCGAAGCGTAGAAATGATTTGTTTGCCCACCTCATAAAAAGAAAAACATCGGCATAGCTGATTTGTGTCATCTACAAGAGATTGATGGTTAATACACATCTTTTTGGATTTGTAGGTCTGAGACAGCTAAGTGAGAAGGAGAAGTTGGGTTTGCTATTTGGCACGACCTAGTGAAACATCTGGAATCTCTATCTATTGGCATCAATGTGAGACTTATATCCTTGCGTGTGTATATATATATATATATATATATATATATATATATATATATATATATATATATATATATATATGTATATATATATGTGTATATATATGTATATATATATATATATATAATATATATATATATATATGTATATATATATATATATATATATATATATATATATATATATATATATATATATATATATATATATATATATATATATATATATATATCAAGTATGTGGTGCAGTTCAATTTACATTACATGTATCATTCATACAAAAATCAGATTGATATAAGTGCAAATTTCTGATAATAACGGCGACATTCCTCTATTTATTGAACAATTTAGTTAATTTGACTGAAAAGAAATACCTCTACAAAAGAATTCTCATATTACTATATTAGTACAAAAACGCACAATTTAAAATTTTAAAAATTCAACCTCAGTGTTACGACCGCACGCTCCAAATATTCTCACGGTTAACAATAACACATTTCTAAAAAAACATATTTCGGAGTACATCTTAACATTCGTTGTCCTGTTATTACCTGGATGTAAAAAAAGACATATCTATTCCCATACCTGAAGATGATTTTATGCACAATCGAAAGTTTGTAGTAAAAAAGACCTTATACAACTGTAATTTATAAACAAGGATCATAATATTCATATACAGGTTCGAGGTTAATGTATTTTATTAAAAATTGTTTGTGATAGTGATTCTTGCCATTTATATCATTAACTTCACTATCTGCTTTTTGTATGAATGATTCATGTAATATATATATATATATATATATATATATATATATATATATATAAATATATATATATATATATATATGAAATGGATTCATATATATATATATATTTGTGTGTGTCTGTGTGTGTGTGTATAAATATATATATATATATATATATATATATATATATATATAATGGTATTTGGTACGGATAATTTCAAGGGACACATTAATCTAAAGATAGGTGAATGTAGGTAACAGAGACATATAATAATAATCAGTAAAGACAACAATTAAAATCCATTTAGATTATAATTCCATGAATATATTTATTTAAATATTTATCTATTCAGACCGAAAGTGTTTTTAGGTTTCTAAAAAAAAAATGTCAGTCTAAAAAGATGAATATTTAAAAAAATATATTCAGGCAAATAAATTATAATTGAAATGGATTTTAAGGATTGTCTTTAATTATATATATATATATATATATATATATATATATATATATATATATATATATATATATATATATATATATATATATATATATATATATATATGTATATCCCACTTGTCTAAAAGTATTTACTAATAATTTTGAGAGGCATGGATACTTTTCAAGCTTGATTCGTATATCCAATTATGTATGCATATTAATTCATATTCTTGGCTTAGAATTAAACTGAAAACAATAAATTATCTTTGGCCCAAACTTGCAACCCAGCAACATTGATTTAATACACAAATGGAGTACATATATAGAGATATATGCGACATTCTTATAAGAATATATATATATATAGAGAGAGAGAGAGATTGTATATATATATATATATATATATATATATATATATATATATATATATATATATATATATATATATATATATATATATATATATATATATATATATATATATATATATATATATATATATATATCACTCTTCGGCAAACGATTTGAGTCCTGTCTGTCACTGTGTTTATCTAAAATAAATACGCTAAAATTCCTTTTCATCCCTGTCGTGCGCCGACGGCTTAGTGATAGAATTTCCGACTGACGCCAATTCACTCAGGTTTCGATCCTCGCTAGAGGCAACAGGACGTCTAGTCGCACTGAAGAGCTGCGAAACTGTCTATCTGTGGATGACAATTATTATATATATATATATATATATATATATATATATATATATATATAGAGAGAGAGAGAGAGAGAGAGAGAGAGAGAGTGAGAGAGAGAGGTATAGTTAGATAAACATGGAATGTAATTTTTTATATTAATCCGACATATTTTATCACTCCAAAAGTTATTTTTAGTGGATACTTGTACTTAAGGAGACACTCCACTTATTTATTAAAAATATGTTTTTGTATTTGCGTCTTTCGGCCGGAATATTCGGGAAATCTCACCAAATAATAAGCGTTCCCCGGCTGAATTTGAATCTTGCGTCACCCTGCGTAGAGGGAACCTGCATTAAAACTTGCGTAGATCTTTGCTGATCTAAATCTATTACTTCTTTAGAACATTGCTCTGCTTCGAATCTGGGCAGAATCGGGAAGTCAATAACGGGAAAATATTCGTTTAAAAGCACTATTCGACCTTGCCTGATCGGCTAAAATCTGTTTCGCTTAGGCAGTCGAGAGCACGTCGGTTCTAAAGACAGTTACCCTATCCGGTTGCATATTTTTGTTTTTATTAGGGTGTTTGGAGAAAAATCATCGATTCAAGCAATTGTCAAGGATATTTAAGTTCATTTAACGATACTGACTGGAATTCGAACTTTGATCGCTGATAACTTGTCCTACTGGAACTTGTCGTATGGCAATTTAAGCGGAGACTTGTCCCTCATTAATTCTCTACTTGAGCATTCGGATATCCTGTGGAAATTGTAATTACCTGCTACTTAATTTATCCTGGTGGAAAAAAGGGTGAACTTTTCTCAAATCATTGACTACTTCTGAACGTTTACACATTGGATATTGCGTTTGGAATGGTGAAAACACGTTACCACCGATGGTGCAGATGTTTACGGGTGCAGCAGGACGTCCTTCAAGATTAAATGTTAAAGATCACCATTACCTTTACTAGTAAGACTTTTAAGGCACCACTTAAGACATCCACAGCTACTTTAGGCTTAAGAGGAAATCGGACTAGTGGCATCCGTGAGCCTAATCTTACCTCAACTATACAATTCCTAAAGTTACTTTTTCACTGCGTTGAGGACATATTTACTCAGAACTCTTCTGCAGACGCTATGGTTTGCTACTGTAACACGGTCCTCTTGAAGAATGCTTATATTGCGTTTGTGTTCAGAATCTTGTATTCGATTTTTTTTTTCCTTAAGCATTACCGTTTAAAACCCAGAGAAAGTATCTACTCAGCTTATTGTCTTACTATGTCTATAGATAGCCAGAAATTTTACTTATTTTATCCAAATGTCTAATACCATGTACATTACTAAAACAAGACGAATTAGGCATTGTCATTGGCATTGAAAATTTACTTTCCTTTCCTATAGATGTTTGACTAGAGTCAGTAGGTTAAATGTAACATAAAAAGAAAGGAAAAACATTTACTTTACCTAATATCTCATCTTGTTCGAAATAATTCCTTTGAGTATATATTTTTGCCTCCTTATATATATATAGTTAAAGGAATGTAGTGAAAATAACCAGTTATTATTGCCTAACATAAAAGGTCCAATTATACAGGCCTTTTGAGGTGTCGCTGTTAATTAAATTTCTCCTCGTTAACAAAATCCTCCAAAGAATAATATAAATGGGAAATTCAAGGCAAAATGTGAATGCATACGAGGGAAGAGAGAAAATGTCCCACCCAAGCTGTATTTCTTTTTAACTGAATACCAATGAACTGATATCAAGTGTCAACCTTATTAATAATTACAACTATCAATGTTAATACACGAGGCTTTTCCTTGATTACTATGTTCAAATGGTCTAACCATAAGCTGTATATGTTCAAATCAATTGTTTCATCCTCCGATATTATTTCACCGTAATATACTCACTTCCAAACTATTAATTCAACCGCCTTCTGGACTGCCGCTCCCAAACACTAACATCACTGTTAATAGCCAACCGCTGGATGAAGTTGATCAGTTCTCGTATTTGGGGAGCATTCTAACATCAACTCCCACATGCAGAAAAGACGTGGAGAATAGAATCAGGTCCGCCCACTCTGCCTTTGGCCGACTCAACGGCCGCATATTTAAAAACCATGCACTGCCAATGACCACCAAAACCATAGTCTTCTGGGCAGTAGTCCTCTCCACCCTTTTATACGCTTGAGAAACATGGACCCTATATAAAAGCGAGGTAAAAATGCTAGAACGCTTCTAGCAACTGAAACTAGGGCAAATCCTCAACATCTCTTTGGAGAGCTACACTACCAACACAGAAGTGCTGAACAGAGCCTCAGTGAGCAGCGTCGAGGCCACCATCATGCATCACCGCCTCCGCTGGAAGGACACGTCCACAGGATGGATCCTTCCAGACTCCCCAAGAAAATCCTATATGGCGAGCTGGCCATCGGGACTAGACCACGAGGAGTACCCAAAATGCGCTACAAAGACCAACTAAATCGCACCATGACACTTACCATCATTAGCTTGTGCTAGGAGGGAAAAACTGCCAGGAACCGAATAACGTGGAGGAGATCAATACGCGATGGCATCGCGGACTCCGAGGAAAAGAGGAGGGAGAATGAAGAGGCAAGACCACCAAGGAGAGAGCGATGTTGTCTATCCATAATTTGTGATTTGAAATCGTTTTACTTTTATTATTTGCATTTCCAAAGTTTGTGTACTTCAAGTAAAACAATTATTCCCTTTTCACCATCGTTCATATTACTAATAATGACAACTACAATTAATGGTAACCATATGTATTTTCTAAATAGACTTGTTACGCCGGCGTTTCCTACACGCACACACAGACATAGACTTAGGAGGTTACTGGTATGGAATTTAAGAGATGTCCACTTCTTAATAGATGCCAACTTATATAAAAGCGCACATTGAAGTCAACACCCAGAGGCTACATTCCGTTACATGATGAACGCAATCGTCAGACTGTTTGTCCGTATAAAGTTCGTAGTTATGTTTAAGTCCTGAGTCGTATTTGCCATTTTCACGCCTTAAAACAGCATTATATTTTCTGCATCCTCCTTTCTAACAATGATTTTCCAAAAGGACTTTTTCTTCCTTTTTTCTCTTTTATTTAATTTTAAATCTCGATACACAACATATCTATTTTTGAATGTTTTACCCCTTTTCATGTTATTATTATCTTTATTTATAGTATTTTATAATCATTTTTTTTAATTTTATTTCAGTTTATATTTTCCGCGTCCCCATTTTTTAACAATAATTTTTCTAAAAGAATCATTAATTCCCTTTTTGTGCTATTTCTTTCCTCTATGATATTTTCTTTTTCCTTTTTCCCTTTCTTTTTACATTTATTAACAAGCACGCTATGGTCTCACACTTCATTCTAACAAAATCTTTCAACACTAATATCATCCTCACCCCTGTTCCTATAATCCTTTTTCCTCTATGTTCAACATTTCACTCCCCTTTAACCCACCACCAATGTTAATTGTTAAATCTATGTTTATTTTCACGTAAAATTTCACACAGCGAGATATCAAACAGGGAAATGATTTTTCTAACAATTCCACCTACAAGCAGGACTCTACCAAACTTCAAGAACTAATGTTGTATAGTCTCCACCGTCCATTTGTTTATTTCTCGCATCCGCTGATGAAGAATACAGGAGTTTCCGAAAATTCTGATGTTGGAACCTAAATCTCTCTTCTTCGTTTTTGTTACCTGGTTAATATTAATAACTTTTTTGCACTGATTTTGTTTTATTGATCAATTTATCTACTCTATTTAATAAACTATATGAAGCACACGTGGACAATTTTTCTAAATATACACACACACACCAACAGACACACACACACACACACACACACACACACACACACACACACACACACATATATATATATATATATATATATATATATATATATATATATATATATATATATATAGTTAAAAATAAGAATAACCAGCTAAAAAAATATTCTGCCTAAGATTGCACAGACGAAAAAGAGTGATCAGTGCCATAATAAATGCCAGATCTTTAAAATATTTTAAATCTAATTTCAAGTGGGCAGTGACAGTAAAAGACTTTGCAATCTTCAGGCTGTTGGTAGCTTGTGAAAACAGGAATGCTTAATATATATATATATATATATATATATATATATATATATATATATATATATATATATATATATATATATATGTATGGGTTAAAGATCAAATGCAGATTAAATATGGATCCCAATCCCACAGTATGATAAAATAAAGAACAAATAGGAAACGTATATCAATCTAACTAACATGCTTCACTTTTATTAAAGCTTCGCCAGAAAAGACAAAATGATAGAAACACTGGTATTATCAATAATGTTTAAGTCAATTTTCATTGGTCAAACACGTGTATTAAAGCCAAATATAATTTTATGTGTATATAGGTTTGTGAAGATGTCTAAGTGGCATCGGATGGTAATATAATGTAATTGTGTATGTGTGTCCTACCAGTGAGAGTTCTATGAGCACCCTTATACGCTCTACCCGCGCAGCTGGGTTTCACAGGCTTCTAATTCATGGCTGACCTCTTTAGAATGTATTCTTAAATAAATGTATTATATTATTTAAGAATGAATTCAAAGAAAGATGGCGATATAATGTAATGTTTTAGGCGTATATTTATAGTAGTAATAATGTTATTATTAAGTTTTCAATGTATTTTCTACTTAAAGCATTACGTATTTTTTATTAGGATGGCACTAAATGAAATCAACGTCCCAGCGTTGTTTCGACAAGAGAGTTGAATGGGTATGTTGGTGTATAATGTTTTGATGACGAAGCTGATCATAACCCTGTTTTCCATATTCATATTACATGTTCTCTGAATTAAATCACAGGAGTGTTTGATATTTGTTGCGTTGATGGGTCCTAGGGGTGGAGTTAGGACTTTTGCAATAGCTCTAGCTAAATTTTGGGGTGCATTGTTGATGCAGAACAAAATGGGTGTGAAGGGGATTTTGTTATCGCTATCACCCCAAGCAAAGTATTACAGCCACTAGCACGCAAGGGGTTACAAGGTATGGAGGAATTAGGAACAGAAACAGTAATGAGTAGAAAGGGAAAACAGCAATTAGGAGGACAGTATGGCATTGCATTTAATTTTTTGCGGATTAAAGTTGTATGGAAAGTATGCAGCCGGAAGGCATTTCCACAAGCGAGAATTGCGAGTAAAGAAACTATTAGAATAGAATTTACGACTGCATCTAGCCAGCTACTCTGTAAATAGACGAGATCTCACAGCCAGTTTAGTATTTTCCCTTTAAATAGGTAAAATAACTAAGAGATCATCCGAACAATTACCATGAAATTATTTATAAAAAATAGAAACACCGAGCGGCAACCCTACGGCGGCGGTCAAGTACCGAGCCACTAGATCAGGACCAATAACTATACAAGATAGATTCCGGAGAGAAAAATTGTCTCGAAGTCGACTGGAGGTCGTGGTTGAAGCCAATGGCGCGATGCAATTGAACAAAGCTACTTTGTATTATTTCAATGTATTTTTCTGTAATGTTGGTAAATATTTTGGTGTTATTTTCATTTTTGCATAATTTGGACGATTATTTATCCACTGCACCGTGTGTATATATATATATATATATATATATATATATATATATATATATATATATATATATATGTGTGTGTGTGTGTGTGTGTGTGTGTGTGCGCGCGCGCACATAAATATATGCAACCCTATCGTTTGTGTAATTTGGAAAGTTCCCACCAACGTGGCATATAACGAAGTAATGAAGAGTCAAAATGCAATGGTTTAAAATTATAGTAAGTGTGCCATTTACAAGTAAAAACAAATCTACTGGGCACAAAGAAAGACGATATCACCTCCTTTAAACACGATGGAAACATTTCCATGCTTTATGCCCACATCTCTGATGAATGAACTTGCAATACATTATTTGGATATATGATCAGAACAAGATAACGGCCATGACTTAAAAAGAGGGATGAGGCTAATCTGTTGTTAAATGGGGCAACGAAACTGTTCTTGTTTAACTTCCTGGGATAACTCTTTTTCACTGTCAGAATAGCTTCTGCTAACCTTAGGGAGATTGAGTCGTTCCACATTCTCCAACTAACATTTTCCTGATACATGAATTGGAAAGAGTATATAGAATCAACTGCTAAGTTTGCGTCTAGGAAAGACGATTCATTATTCAATTTCTTCTCGTCAGAATCTATCTTACATATCAAGAGAGCGACCATTCGTGCTTTATTTGAATATTGCTACCACATGTGGTTTGATACTTCTTCTACATAGAGTGATTCTTGATAAAATCCAAAAATAATCTGCAATATTAATGGTTCTGACCTGTCATCTAGTCTTCAGTCACTTCCCCCCCTGCAGCAATCACTTCACTACCTTTTCTATAAATACGTCCATGGTAATTTTTTTATGAACATTGCATTATGGTACCTAGACACTATAAATTTAGGCGTAATACTAGATTGACAGCAAGGTTTCATCACTATCCAGTTGAAATGATTAGATGTAACCGTAAGTTCTATGCTAATACTTTCTTTTCTCACACATCTCTTTTGTGAAGCTCTCTTTCGTGTTCTTGTTTTCCAGTCAACTTTGATCTTCACAGATTCAAATGCTATGTCAATCGTTATCTACTGCCCTTTTAATACTTTTATTTCATTGCTTTCTTTTCTTAATTAGTATATTAAGCTATTGAAACTTTGCTTCTTAGTGGCTTTATTGCCTTGCTTGGTTTGAAATGATTAAAATAATATTTGTCATCATATTGATCTGTATGGAAATATAAAGTCACTTTAATTTGCATATGATCAGAATTATTTAACAATCTAAAATATAAGTAAAGTACTGATGAAATTGAGTTACATAGGACATTTAGGTGAGATTGATATACATATCTTTACATTGAACTTTATAATTATTTAGAGCAATACTGGATTTATTCTGCTAAAACTGAACTAGAAACATAATTTGACGTCATTTTAAAAATAGATTAGGCAAAGATATAATATGTGTAATAAGCGTGATGGGATCCATGTATCTAGGTTGCCATTGCTATTTGAGCGTCGGGATTCCAAACATTTAATAACAACAACACATCTTTTAAATGAAACATAAGTAGAAGCAGAACGTCAGGTGAAATAACATTTATATTTTTTTTTCAGAAATATACAATAGAATTAAAATGTTCAATTTTCCTTGTAGTTTAGTTTTTTATCAATTGATGTGTTCGAAGTGGATGGTGAAATGTGTTGGAGTGTTACTTTATAGCGGTCAGTCTAATCTGTTTGTGTATGCGTAGACAAAGGTTTAGCCGGCGGCTGTTGGTTAATCCCTTACATTCTGTGCATGGACAAGGTTTTAGTCGGCGACTACGAGTCATCGTTTCTCTCCTTGTCTATGTATATGTGGGTGCATGTATATGTACTCGCGTGTAGGTCAAACCGGTCTCCGTCATTGTTCTGAGCACCAAGAAGTAGTAGACTTGTATTTTCATATCCCTAACAGGATTCAAAGTCTAATATCCCATAGAGTTCCCAGAGAGTTATGATTTTTTAATACAAGGGTTTCATAAGTTAGAAAATTATTTCACAGAGGCTCACGAAAATATTTTTCTCGAATTTGCAGGAGTGGAGAAAGGGGTTAACATTGTTATTTTCTAAATAGTCAATAAATTACACGTGATATGCCTACAACTACGTCCGAAAATATTTTGGTATTATCTTACATTTTATCTTGATTTTATTGGTTGAAAAATATGTTTAATTCCTATCAGTGTAAACTAGCTAGAAATCTAACGCAACCTTGATATACCACTGATCAGAATGAACTTTACGCATACATATGGAATAATTTAAAAAATGTTCAGATTGCGCTAGGTAAAAATATAAAATGCATTTGAACAATATATGCGGAACATGTACTTACGCCGAGATTCATATAATCCTATTGCGTATATTATCAGACTGAGTTATAGATCTCGTTCGAAGCATTTTATCAAAGATAGGAACAAAATACAAATTTTCGGCTAGTTCAATTAATCAATAGCTAATTATAAAAATATAAAAAATATTGTATAATGTGTGAATAATCACGTTATAGTAACACTGGGAATTAGTTCGATCAAAATATTCAGGGTTAAACATCCCAACATGCAACAATTCTTGTAATCATCCATTTCCGCCATTGTCTATCGACACAGCGAACACACAAGCAAGCAACAAACCTGAAAATGACCACAACTGGACGCATCAGATCGCTGGAGCATTTGATTAATCGACAGACTGATTAAGATTTTACTGGCCACTATCACAGAAACGTTTATGCGGCTTGTGGCTTATGGACCGAAAGATCAAAGAGGCTATAAAATGGTAGCGGTAGTGTGAGATTTCCATGGACTTTTGCCCTTTCAACAACGGGAAGAACTACTTCCGTTGGTCGAATGGCTTCGTTGTTTATTTGATGGGCCACGTTAAAGGAATGAACATGGTCTTTCAATTATCTCGCGAGCGGGATTAATGAGCAAGAAGAGACTGAGGATGTAGGTGGGTCAGGACGGGTACAATGACAATTCTAGTACAGAGAGAAAGAATAGGAAGAATAGAGAAGGACGGTGAAAAATGATTAATGAAAATAAAGGGTAGAAAAATAAGTAAATAGCAAATATAGATTTTGCGATGTACTAATCAGAGTCTAGTATGTAATTATGAATAACAAATGTATAAGATCGTCTTGGGATAAAAATAAAAGAAATGCAAAAGAAAACCGAATTAACCAAGAAAACGGAAATTATATAATTCAGGGGAGGATTTGAAAAATTGTAAAATATAGAAAGAAAAAATGTAGAACTGGAGATACGATGAATTAATTGTCGGTCCGGAAGTAGAGACACTAAGATCTATCATGGATAAAAACGGAAAAAAATATTATCAATATTTTGAAGTAAGTTAACTGAAGTAAGAAAATATGAAGAAGGAGAATGTAAAAAGAAAGTAAATTGTTTTGTCTTGAAAATGCAACATGGAAAGCTAAAACTAAATAGACGCTGAAAGAGAACATTTGCGCTGAGTAAGTGACATATTTACAAAACTTGGATGAAAAGAAGACGAATCAAAACAAATACAAACGAAGACTACACAGATGAACTGGGTGAAGAAAGTGAAGAAAGATAAGATGTAACGATAGAGCTCAGGGAGTCGTAGACAGCCAATAGCAGTCAAGATATTTAAATTCTATTTTTTTGATTTTGTTATCTCAGATTTATAATTTGCAATTGGCATTACTTCTTTTGCTAACAACAATGCATTATATATATATATATATATATATATATATATATATATATATATATATATATATATATATATATATATATTCACGACAATTTTTTTCTTATATGCGTATATTTTCAGCCGACCACATATATGATACTATCGTATTGTAAATTTAAAAGAAACATAAAGGTGCCATTAATATTCAAACTCCTTCGTAATATTTAACCTAGTCAATATACATATACAAACACACGCTCGACACATTGCTATAACAGAAAAATGTATCTAAATTTTCACTATATAATATTCGATCGTACATAACTTCCTGCCTAAAATAAAATTTGAAACATTGAAGATTTTAGAAATGTAACAACAGCTGAAGAAAAAGTCGTTAAATTAAATTGTTGTAAGAGGGTTATTGCTTAGTATTCTCATATAATGTCGCATGATAAATATTTATTGTTTAATATGACTAATTCATTCGTATAAGGCAACGTAATTGTTGAGCCAATATTTTAGGGTCTATTGAGCTCTTAACTGCAAAATTCATAGTTCTTCATCAAGCATAGCTCTTGCATGTTCTACCAAGTTATCCTCTTTAAATACTTTAAATACCCTGTGTTACGTGATGGAAATTCCTCACAATTAAATATATTTCAAATACATTGCATAAATAATACGATTTAAATATGTTCCTTATTTATTGAGGAGGTCTCCCCTTTTCATTATATATATATATATATATATATATATATATATATATATATATATATATATATATATATATATATTAGTGCTACTAACCCGTATTACCAGTTTGTATTATTACGTTAATACATTTATTTTCCTTATCCATTCCTGGCGTTTGTTATTCATTGATATCGGATTTCATCCCGGACTCCACAACAAATTGACTTGTGTGTGGAAAAATGGGGCACACGGCATCCCAGTGTAGGAACAGAAAAGCTACTAGTAGGATAAGAGCTACTAGGATGCATGGCGAAGACAATACCAACATAAGGAAATATGTGGAACCTGAAAACTTAAATAAAATGATAAAATTGCAACTAGTCTCGGGTTCCGATCTAACGATAATTAACCTACAGGCATAGAAAATCTTAACAGAACAACCATGTTACATACTCAAAAAATTGCTAAGTCGGTGTCAGGAAAGCGTATAAATTTCGAAGGAGAAATAATCGTAAATGTTAAATTTCACGGGAAAACAAGAAAACTCAAGATATACGCAATGAAAGATACAGAAAATCTGGTGGGCACAGACTGTATGCAAACGTTCGACGTATGGGATTCACCTATCAGCTCGTTTTGTAAGGGTGCAGCTAGAATTGAATTGAAAGAAAATATCCAACCAGTATGTAAAAAGAAGCGAAACGCGCCATTTGCTACCAAAGATGAAAACAGTAAAGAGTTATACAAGTCAGTAAAGGAACTACCTGTGACCTTGCGAGAGATAAGATAAGAAACGAAAAAAGTTGAATTTATTCAGAAGACAAAGGAAAAAATAAATAAAGACCGGTATGCACCTACAGTACTCAAGAGATCATTCAAACAAGAATGGGTCTATTTCAGTAACAAAGTGGCTTATGAGGAACCAAATAAAATAATTAACAGACGATGAAACGTGATGTACGCAAAAGGCGAAAAACATACCCACAGAAAACATATTGACCAAATACAAAAAAGACGGTGTTGAAGAGCCAAGCTCTTCACCCGCAGAAAATGACAAGTCGATGGAGGCGATGTTTGAAGTTTTTCAGATTCAAAGACCACAAGAAGACACAGAATTTGGAAGGACTAGCAGGAAGAGAAAATGTACAGTGCCTCTAATTGTCGACCATAAGAGAAAGGAAAATATATTACCCCCCCCCCCCAAAAGACATCTTTAGACATTCCTATTCTTCTCTCGTCTGTTACCACTCCCTTTGGCTTTCATTCACTCTAGCATTCGCCTCACACTCTTATGCATACACTCTCACTAAATTTTATTTTTTATTCCCGGAGATGTTTTTTCTGTTTTCTTCTTGAATTTGTAGGTCTGATGAATCGGATCATATTTACGATTCCAATGGAATAAATTATGACCATGTAATATTAGTGTTTAAGTAATTTTATTATATCTTTACTCTGTCCTGGACGTTGAATTCTACCTGAATTCTATCCTCTTGGAATTATTTTTATACATATATGTATGTGTATGTATGCATGTATATATATATTTATATTTTAAATATATGATTACACATGTATGTGTATATTTACCACTAATATTATATATATATATATATATATATATATATATATATATATATATATATATATATATATATATAATTATGAAAAGAGCATGGAGAGGTAATGATCTTAAGATAAAATGCAATACCCTAATTTACCAAACATGCGTCCTCCCAACAATCCGTTACGAGAGTGGGACAGGGACATTGTATGCTGGTTAAGAAAGGCGGTTAAATAGTTTTTACATTAGTTTTAGATAATTTAAAAAATATATAGTATAGGCTTCCGGACACAGAAGTGCTTAAAAGAGCTAAGATTCAGTCGCTATATCACATCCTGCGGACTGTGCGCGTCAAGTGGTTTGGGGCACGTTGCGTGATTGGATCACTCCATAATTTCCAAACAGAACTTACTGAGGGCTTGCGTAACATTGGACGAACCAAGTTTCGCTTCAAAGGAACAGTGTAACGTCCATGATGTAATTGTCTATCAATGTTGCGAACTGGAATGCAGTTGTGTAGCAACCTTTGTGCCACACCTTGTTGAAGGCTTTAAAGATATCTAATGCTCTGGTCCTCGAGGTGGTTTGATGTCAAGAGTCTCAGTAACTTGGTAAGTAAGTTTAGTTATAACGTCAGCAGTGAATCGGGTCGATGTAAACCTATACTGCTCGATGCTAAAGAGTTTGTTTTATCTAGGTACTCCACGACATTCTTGTTGATTATAAACTCGAAAACCTTACTGATGATACTGAGGGGATTGATGAGTCTATACTGAGTAGTGGAAGATCTCTTGCCTGTCTTCTTGAAGAGCGAGCATACACCTGACACTTTCCTCTTCACCTGTTCAATACCTTCAATACGATCGGATATAATTCTGGAATTTAGTCTGGCTCAGTGACATTCTTATGATCAATGCTTTTGATCGGTCTAGATATTTCTCGTGCTGCATTGGATATATTTCAGAGATTGTGGTCAGTGAGACGTGAAAAGTTGAGGAAGAGATATTCTTTGTCATCTAGCGTTGAACTTGAGGTAAATATTAAGGCGCAGTGCTCTGACGAATGAGATATTAACTTAGGGACATTTATAATAGTTGTTACAGCAGTTTTAACTATATTTGATTAGCCATCTTCCAGACTCAGCGGATCAATTTTATTTCTTTTCAACCTTAGCCTGGACGGCTTATGCGTAGCTGCACTTTAGATTCTCTAGAACATTTTGCAGGGTTTGATATGTGCTGGAATTGTTAAGGGAGCGAATAAAAATTCCAGAAATAATCCATTCATAGACAAGAGGTACAGTTTTGAACGAGGCGTGCTTGAATAACTTTGAGAGAGGAGCTTTCGATATATATGATAGAAAGCTATCCCAGTCTACTGGTAACGGTAAGTTAGAGGATGCCTTAGGTTTGTTATCAATCTGGGAACCGATTAGGGAATGGTCTTTTGCGTAAAGTGGAGGAGGGGCTAAAACTTTTCTTAAGCATTTTGTAGGGCAGGATGCTATAAAGAGTTCGAGGAGGTTCACACAAGTAACACAGGCGAGTTTTTCGATGATATATGTTAGTTCATAGGCAATGGAGATGTCTCAGTAATATCTGTCGTATCGGTTTTGATCGAATGGCCTAACCACTCTTTTTGGCGAACATTGAAGTCAGTGCAGATATGAAAGCTAGCCGAGGGAAAATCAGTAATGGTTTTATCAATGCCCTTAGATATTCGATCGATGATTACTGTCTCATCACCATGAGGGTGATAAAGTTCAAAGACGAATATCGTAATGCATATAAGTGCAACATGGAAGCTCATATATGAGAAATCTTGTTCCTCGTTCTTTTGTGTCTCTGCCACGGGGAAATCAATCCTTGATGTAGGCTCCCTGTCTAAGTCTGTAGCGATTTAGGCTGTGTAGTTTTGTTAAAAAAAGTGAGTAGCCTGGGACTGTGAGATCCTGTGGTAGGATTGAAACATTGATACCTATTTCAGACAAAGGTCGCGTTTGAACTGAAGATGATAGAGTTGCATTTATGGAATGTTGGAACGGACACTTCTCACATTTGTGTAAGAGATGGTATAACATGGGCCTACTTTCTTTTCCTTTTTTTGAAGTTTGGTTTGCAAGCTTTGTATATTTCCAGTTTAATCGATTTCATGCTAGTATAGTTTGGTGGAAGATTAATAGACTGCGTGACGGACACATCCGCTGGAGTTGCATGCATAAGTAATCTGGTCTGAATCGCTCAGAAATCCTGCCATAACAGTACCCTTCATCATGGCATCGGGGGTAGGTGCTCACCGGAGAACACTACGCGTTCAGAAACCATTAACAAAATAGTAGTACAATAGCCCCGATTTTATAACCATGTTGATAGGATAGCAAGTTACCCAAGATTTGGATCCCTGACTATCAGGCGGATGACGCCAAAACACAGAAAACGTCTGCCTCCACAACCAATCACAACCTAAGCTACCAAGACAAGATCGCTCATTTATATATAAGTACTAAAAGGGCCATGCGTGGAAATTCCCCTACCACCATTTTATTTAAAGAAATAAAAGAAAATGTTAACAACTACTTATGTCACAATAAAAACTGGCAGTTGATTAGAAAATCCATTAGAACCAGCTACCCGAGGAACCGGGTGAAGGATTAAGGACGGGAGTGGGAACTGAGAGTGAAAGAGCTATAAATTTTTAACTTAGTATATGTCCCAATATCCACTCTCTTGAAGGGCGTCAAATAAACTACCGGTCATTTTACAACTTAAATATATATTATTGAAATTGATAACAAATTGAAAAAAGATTTCGTGTGACGAGTTTCCACCGTTATATCGTCGCCGGCCTAAAGTGATATTTACGTTGAGGCCACTACGAAAGAGAGGGAAAGCTAAGAATGTTTAATTTAAATTCCTTTTTTATATATGATTTGGGCATATAGTTTAGGCCATTTAATTATTTTCTATCTATTCCGCTATTATATGTCCCGCATTTTGATAATAGAAGACATCCTTAGAAAAATGAAATGTAAGAAACTGCACCTCTGTAGGATGAATTTGAAATAATAGACAGAACATTACTGGAAAATAAGAAAACTTAAGGAATCAGACTATATACTGCAAAAATCTCCTTAGCCGTCCAAGCATAGACTTGAATACAATACGGGAACCAGTAATAAAGAGAGCTAGAGTATAACAACAACAAAAAATTGTAATATGAGCTCTGGTAAAAATATATTACCATGTTATTAGGTTTATCAGTCGCTAGTCATTTTACTCGCTAGTATCCCCAAGGACACAAGGCTGAGTGGATGAAAGCATTGATTAGATGGTTGGTTATTTACAAAAGTGACTCGACACAAAGTGTTGTGAGTCTAATACACGGCTACAGCAGAGTAAACAAAACCTGGGATAATTGAGTTATCAAGGAGACGTAACTAAAACGAAGATATCCAAAAGGATGGTACGTGAAATCAGAAAAATCTAAATGGAGGTTTCGGTTCGAAATCCCAACAAATATCACCTGAAGAAGAATGCCTGAGTGTACAACGGTCGAAAGGTTGTGAATATAGAGGAAAAGATTCTGAACAATGTAAATAGAGTAATAGTTAAAATATCACATCTTTCAAAAATATAGATAGCTATAAATATCTATATAACATTTACTTTATATATATATATATATATATATATATATTATATTATATCCATATTATATACATATCAAGAAAGTATACGTGGCTTCTCATTATGATATATATATATATATATATATATATATATATATATATATATATGTGTGTAGTAGACATCCGACAGTTATGTGCCATGCGTGATAAACGCTAATGTATTTTTCGATACATGACTGACGAGGCTGACTTTTCCAGCAGTATATTGCCATTTCTTTCTGCAGTAGACCAGCTACTATCCAAAGCTATAGAATCTAGTCTGCCCCACTATTCACTTATCGCTGTGTGGAAAAGAAGAGGATTCATACCTTTCGCAATGGTATTAGCACGTAAGTGAATGTAATTGATTCATCTGGAATTCGAACTCGGCTCTCTGATTCCTCAGTCCTAGCCGCTATCCATTACTGCACCGTTTGGACAAACGATCTAATTTTCTGGTATTGCATAGGAACGATGCTGGGCTTAACTTTGGTTTCACTAATGCCACTCTAATTTAAGAAAGAAAATAATTCTTTAAGAACAAAATATTTTGAAAGTTTAATATCAACGTTTATATCAACAATAAACGTACGCCTAACACATTTCATTACATCACCATAATTCTTTGAATTCAATCTTAAAGAATCAAATTAATATCTATCTAACACAAAGAGTACGGGTATAAAAACCAGTTACAGATAAAATGAAGAGCACTGGCTGAACGCGCAAATGAGAAGACATTAGAACTCTTCCTACTAGACAGAGATTCATACACAATTACGTATGCACATTTGCATTCGGAACTTGTTACAAACTTGTATACATATAGAACTGTCTCCTGTTTTAATGCGTGTGATACATGACTGGCCAATGAGAATCAACCCAAACAAAACTAGAAATACCTAAATCCTAACTTTTTGTATTTTACCTATGACGAAATGTCAATAAAAGTGAAAAAGTTAGTTTAATATAAGTTTCCTATTAGTTCTTTATCAAATCCAATGGGATTCCGTTTCATATTTGATCTTCGCTTGATCTTTAACTCAGATATACATACATAATAATACACACACACACACAAACACACACACGTATATATATATATATATATATATATATATATATATATATATATATATATATATATATATATATATATATATATATAAATAAAAAGGAAAGAACAGTAAGATATAAAATCCGGTGTTCTTATAGATATTTTTATTTTTACACAATAGTGCTCTATGTAAATTTAAATTTACAGAGCATTAATATTATAAATTAATAGATTTAAAATATGGTTTTACCGCTACACAGTGATAACCATGTTTCAGAAATGGAAGCTAAAGCCCCTGAATTTAATTTTGTTATTAAACCAAAGACATTAGTTCCATTTCCTCATCATGCGAATTTTGGAGTAACTTACTTTTTAAAATTTACGGTTGTTAACGGCACAGCAAAGATTCATAGTTTGAGGGTTTCCAAGGTTACCGATAAATCCATTCATCTAGACAAGGGGTGGTAGAGGGTTCAATTTTTAATTATCTTATTTTTTCACAATAATCATTATATATATATATATATATATATATATATATATATATATATATATATATATATATATATATATATATATATATATATATATATATATATAATGATTATTGTGCAAAAATAAGATAATTTGTGTTGCAACGAATCTAATACACTACCTGGGCATTACTGTCCACATGTAAAGTGGAAATTAACCACTAGTTATATACTTGCCCGCCGGAGGTGGCACAAAACCGGTTGATATTATGGAGTCTGAGCGTATCGACAAGGGCTAAGGGTAAAAATTGCCCCACGCAAAAACCGTCATGCTGGCGTTGATATTGTACGGACGCTTCTTATCTGATGAAATGAAGAAAGTGCTGCCGGACGGGCTTGGAAATTAAGCATTAATTAGAGCACGTTTTAGTTGCTTCGAATTATGCACCATGCATACAATAAATCTTTACATATTCAAAATTAATTACGCGTAAGCCTCGTTTTATAATTATATAATTGTGTAGGTGATTATAAACCTCTCTCATTTTTACTTTCACAACACACACACGCGCATATATAGAGGATATGTCAAATTAGTCTGGCACGTCAACATTAGCTCTATTGATATTGAAAAAATAATGAAAGTGTATATATATATATATATATATATATATATATATATATATATATATATATATCCATTATGATATTATTATGTATATTTATCCTTTCCAATTTATGAAAGTATATATATATTCTTTTCTCTGGTTTTTAGCAGTGTAGAAACGGCTCTCCAATTTTTAGGATAGACAGTATATCTGGGCTAAACCTGATCGTACACAATGGATTAATCACGAAGGCATAATGTCCCCACTTTTCCAAAAATCATGACATATGACAAATAATAAATATACCTCTTGAGGATAATTTAATTATTTTAACTCTATGATATCTTTACAATTTACTGTAGGTTCATATATTTGATTTAATATGCCCCTCTTCAAGAATTTTGTTATTTCCATTTTGTCCTGCTGACAGAAGGACCATGGTTTGTTCACCGATCTAGAGATTCTAGCTTGTTTGAGAATTTGTCAAAGAATTAAACTTACAAGTTTGCTAAACTTCATAACTCAATAATCACTTCTCGTATGCTATATTATCTTTATTTTTATTGGCTTAAGTCATATCAACATCTTCTCATGTTATTTTGTTGACTTTTTTCTTCATTTGAATCTGTGTTATTTTGAATATATTCTTCTCTTTCTTTTGCCATTCTTTTTTTTTCTATTCTCTTGGTAGTAGGGTTTATTTCTTATGCTTTCTTTTTCCTTTCTTTACTTTCCTCTTCCTTTTACTTTGTTGACTTCTTATATTATTTCCCCTTATTTTTATAAAATCCTCTTTTACCTTATATGGAAAATAAAGTGATGTTTCATTAATTTCAAATTTATATAAGATCGTTTATTATCATCATTGTTAATTACCTGAACAAGTGTTTTACTTAATCATCAAAACAAAATGAACAGTTTTGTAGCAATT
The DNA here is from genome assembly GCA_964036315.1 of Acanthosepion esculentum. NCBI lineage: Eukaryota > Metazoa > Mollusca > Cephalopoda > Sepiida > Sepiidae > Acanthosepion > Acanthosepion esculentum. The sequence continues at coordinate 110,746,775 of OZ038478.1, forward strand.
ACTCATATATTCTAATGTACTTAGCCCTGTTTTAAATTAATGTATTGAACGTTTTAATCTTATTCTTCTTTCTTTTACATTTGTATATAAAGTTTTTTCCAAATCATATGATCGTATCGAATCAGTCAATCTCAGGTTGACAAAAACAATGATAATTAAATATAGATATAACATATATACGCGGTTAGTGATAAGTCCATAGCCTAAGTACCTCGCACACACACACACATATATATATATATATATATATATATATATATATATATATATATATATATATATGTTCAGAAATTGAAAGTCATTTGTTTAAAACATTTCAGTACTCCCTCTAAGCAATATATATATATATATATATATATATATTTAAAGGGAAATAAAATAATGGAAACATATCTTTCAGATCTCAGAATTGTATGTTTCAGAAATCTCTAAAATATATTTAAACCAAACTGTGTACATAAAGGGAAAACATAAAGAATGCTAAGTGGTGTTATGTCATCCATGGCATTAGGAATATAAAGTAATTCAATGAACAATTTGTGTTAGTAAATAAAAAAAGTTTCCTTTCGTCTTCACACATACTGTTTTTTTCCATATATCCAATTTATAACTACATTTTTACACAGGTGCGCGCGCGCACACACACACAAACACACACACATATATATATATGTATATATATATATATATATATATAGAGAGAGAGAGAGAGAGGGAGAGAGAGTTAGAGAATAAGTCAGAGAGAAAGAGAGAAGCAAAGAGAGAGTGTGTGATGGGAAAAAAGAAACGGTGAAAGAGACTGACATAATTATTAAAACGCTGTATCTAAACAAATATCTTTCTTGATATTGATTGATCTAACTTCCTAGCCTGAATCAATTTGTTAGAAAGACAGATGGATCATGGAAAAGCCGTGCTGATCAGTCAAGTATTAGTCGTTCTAGACAATACGGATCACACTCGGTTTTTCTTTATTATAAAGCCAGGCAGATATCTTGACGCAATTTCAATTGAGCCATCTGCGAATGAATACATTTTCATACCGAAGACTTTACCAAGAAAAATCTTTTGTGTCTGCTGAAATCTAGAATTCATTCAGTAGACAGTTATTATAGAAATACTCAAGAGGCAGCGAATAATTTGTAACAAGAAAAATTCTCTAATAATGCGAAAATGTCTCAACAATGAATGTCTTATGAAAGAAAATGAAAAACAAAATTAAAATGTTTATGAGTTCTCGTTAACCATGTCAGTTTTAAGAAAAGCATATTAATATCCGATTATGATACAAGCATGAAGGTTGAGTGTTTACAGAATTTCTTGTGATGTTCATACAAATTTTTAATCATAATTTCTTGTTCACTGTCAGCGAAAGTATACATGTGTCTGTTAAGCTTTGTTCGACCGTTATTATTAGAATGTATGTACTCTTGGAGAAATACTTATATCTTGAAATTTTAATTTGTAGATTGTTTTAATGAAAGTTATGGCTAGATATATCCGAGACTGTTTACTCTGCATATTTGACCTGGTAGATAATGCAGTGAAATCTATATGTATCGCTGAACCAAATGGGTATGATGCAAAACGTACGAATATATCGCGAAAGTTTGGAAATATTACATGGACAGATATTTAACTCATGTAAAAGGACACTGAGGAACGTTTTCTGACCTGTAACAATATTTGCCAAACTACAACTGTAGTCTTTGTTTTATGGTGGCTTACACGGCGTTATGTCATGAAATTCAGAGGGAATTGCCACCAATAAATTTTCCTACCAGAATTTGTTATTGGTGGTTATAATCTGAACAATATGAGATGATATAGTTTTTATATAAGAAGGAGAAAATAAACTATAGCGATTAATATAGAAGGTAGTAAAACGAAAGTGAAATGAAAGGACTAAATATCAATTGTAAGAAGACAGAATTTCTGTTTGCTAGCAAAATGTATATATCAAGGTGCGAATAACGAACTCGAGACCTCCAACTGAAGCAGCTTCAAAATTTACAAATACATAGGTAGTGTTTTAACAGAGGAAGGATAATGTGAAAACCGAAATCTTTAGGGGAATAACGAAAAGATGCATTCTAAAAGCTAAGTATTAAAAAGAAGAAAAGGGTGCTGGACTATTAGGTAATATCGGTTCTCTTAATTGGCAGCAAATGCTGGACAGTCTCATCGCAGATGATGATGAGACCTGGAGTAACCGAATTCTGGATCTACAAAAGGGAGCTGAGAATACCATGAAATGAACACGTGTGTAATGATGAAATTTTAAAGAAAAAGGAAACAAAAAGGATACCTATACGTAACATCAGAAACAGACAACTGAAATTTCTGGAGAAAATAATGAAAAAACAGAGTTTGGACAAGTTGATACTGGATATATTGATGGCAAGAGGAACAGAGAAAAATGCGAATAAACAACTGTAAATATGCAGCAGAAGAGGGAATAGGAGGGATAGCAAAATTAAAAAAAACTTACTCGGTGCTGCAAATAACAGATCACTCACATTCTGAAGAGGCACGGCATATAAAAGAAGAAGAATCTCATCGAAAACATGAATACATTCTTTTATGCCTGAATGATGATGTTAGGAATTTATATGAATAAAACATATTTTAATACAGTGTAAAATTGCGAATCAGATACCTTATTCTGAGAGGACTATTTATGTAACACAGAAATCAGGAGTATAATTTTAAAAAATGTCGGCACTGCTAATTCCGCCAATAATTTAAAAGATGAAACAAGAGTGCGGTTATATTTATATTTCGATAGAGACTTTTCATCTTTACATATATATATATATATATATATATATGTATATATATATATATATATATATATATATATATATATATATATATATATATATGTATATATATATATAAAGATGAAAAGTCTCTATCGATACTGGTTTCAAATGTATCTTATCTTATTTTCTTACCAGAAATTAGTGAAGAATTATGTTACACGTTTATAAAATTAGAAATAATAAAATTCTTGCTACGTACGTAGTTCCTGTTCTTTTTCTGTTGCTAATTTGGACATTTTTACTGTTTTTCTATTATTTCCACCCTAATCTGTATGGACAGAGTGAAATGACAGCAATTGTTGTCACCGCTTTCAGTAGATTGCCTAACTTTACATGGTGTCTAATATAGTAACGGTGAGAATCCCTATAAAGAGACACTCTGTATTCATTTAGTTTCTCCTGACCGCAAACCCATTGTATTGATGGGATATCTATCTTATTTTTTTGAAGTTTGTGTTGACAGCCAATATCTTGCTTATGTCATTATGTTATATACTCGTTATAATGTGATGAAATTGATTGGAAGAAAACTGATGTTCTATTTTTATGGTTCAAAATTCTCTTTTAAAGTTATTTGTATGATGTGATTGATATTTTCACAATTCTCGTTGCGTATTCGCATGTTGGTATTTGAACACCATCAGCAGGCAGTAAACCCCCAAATCCTAAGAACCCCAGGGCAACATCACTGATGATGTGATCGCGGGCATCTTACCGATGTATTTCTAAACAGATATACATTTTCCTGGTTGATGCTGTTGAAAAACTTCAAGTATGTGCTTTCTGTTATTGGATTAACTTCTTTTCTGATTTTGTAGCGCCAGTTTACACGATCCGACGAAGGACATACCTCTTGAAGACACATAGGGTTCATTGGCGTGAATCTACTGTTAATCATTGTTCTATGAAACTGTTGATAGTTGAATTCTGAATGATGTGCATATGAGCGTCAAGACGACACGAGGATATTTAAGTATATAACTCGAGTTAATTTGTATTGTTTTTATTACACACCATGGTGTTGAACAAAACCACACTGAGGGAAATAAAATAAGTAAACAATCTTCCACACTAAATTGGCTATAATTTAACCATACTCCGACAATGATGTGTTAAGTATATATTATTTCCATTCTTTTTGGAATGGTAACTCTTAAGAAATATGCGTGCATTATCCTTTCTAAAATATATTAAGTTTTATTTATCAGAATGTTATATTTTAAAAGAATATGTATTTTTCTAATGCATAATATTAATTCCAATATCTATTATGCAAACAGGGTCATTGTGAATAAGCCGCATTACATTGAGAACGGGAACACATAGATTCGCATAAACATAAACAGAGAGAATGTTTCATAAATTCTATTTTCCTTGGATATCATTTAGATATGGTCTTGAAAAGTAGGCTAACTTTTAATACACACACACACACACACATATATATATATATATATATATATATATATATGTGTGGAGATTTTTTTTCACGAATGGACTCACCCAAGGTATACGTATACTACTGCTAGTGAATACCCGAGGAACGAACAGAAATAATAACGAGCGAGCTAACGAGAGCGTACAAACGTAGCGGGCAAGAGTCACAGTGAGCGAGCACTTAGACTCAGTAAGAAGTCATACAGCGATACGTCGATACCAAAGAGTATATATATATATATTTCAACTAAGCTGCATTCCTGGAACTACTAAAGTGTATTACCAGTTTGCATTATTACATTTATTTTCCAATATATATTCTTGGCGTTTGTTAGTATTGATACCGGATTTTATCCCGGAATCCACAACAATATATATATATATATATATATATATATATATATATATATATATACAGACACAAACACACACACACACAAACATATATATATATATATGTGTATATTATTCAAGGGACTCCCCTTTTCACACAAATGGACTCACCCAAGGTATACATATACTACTACCAGTGAATACCTGGACAGCCTGTAATAGAGGAGGGTAGCACAAGAGTTATAGTTAGCGAGCATGTAGACTCAGTAAGGAGACATACCGCGTTACTTCAATACCAAGACTGTATATATATTATTGCTACTAACACGCATTCCTGGATCCACTAGCCCATATTACCAGTTTGTATTATTACGTTAAGACATTCTGGCATTTGTTGTTCATTGATATCGGAATCATCCCGGAATCCACAACAAATTGGCGACGAGGATATCGAACTCACACGGGAAGAAGAAAAACAATTCTCCCTCGTTGTCCACAACAAGTTGGTGACGAGGAATTCGAACTCACACGGGAAGGAAATCGAAACAAAATTCTCCCTAGTTGTCCACAACGAATTGACGACGATGTATTCGAACTCACACAGAAAAAAACAAAAACAAAAGTCTCCTTTGCCGTTTTTTGCCTGTGTCCACAACAACTTGACAACAAAAGATTTACGAGGACTAAAATATGGAAAAGCATGTTTTTCGTAAGACTTTTATCATGGAGGACTTTAAATATATTTCGGTAGAACTTGTAAAATTCCAAAATGAACAGCAATTACAACTCCAGGAAAGAATGGGAAAAAATGGCACAAACAATTACTACAAACGCAGGAACTAATATTAAAGGTAGCGGGTAACAAACAACAACATATCGAAAAAGAGGCTGTTTTTCCCCAAGGCGCAGTGTGGAATACGATAGAAATATTCAATTACTCCCTTGAAGAGGATAACAATTTCGGCGATTATTTCAGACGTTATGAAGACATCTACAACATCGACTGTCAAAACTGGACCGAAGCAAAGAAAATTAGGAACTGGGGAATACACAAAATTTGTGGATTACATTTTGCCAAAAAAGACGAACGAATTAACGGTTGACGAAGCAGTTACATGTCTTACAGAGCTTTTCAGTCCAAAAACGTCACTCTTTCACAAGAAGTCGAAATGTCTTAACCTGGTAAAGAGCGAAAATGAGGACTATTCCACGTTTGCTGCAATCGTGTATAAACATTGCGACGAATTCAAGTTGGCAGAATTAAGACCGGACAATTTCAAGTGCCTTATGTTTGTTCAACGGTTAGTCTCAGCAAAAGATAGTGAAATGCGGAAAAGAATGCTTTCAAAACTACAAATTGAACCTTGGCTAACACTACAACAATTATCAGAAGATTGCCAAAAATGCCTCAGTATAAAGAAAGACTCGAAGAACATTGAGGAGTCAGGAGTATCACATATACGTAAGTTAAACAAAAGTTTACGTTCTTCACCCTCCCCAGAAAGAAAATCAAAATTCTATAATAAGGGAAAAAGTACAACATATAGGTCAAATTATGACGTAAATCGAAGCAAATATAAGCCCCCACATCTGCATGTTATCGATGTGGAGGACTACACTGGAATAAGAATTGCCGTTTTAAATATAAAATTGTCTTGTTGTGTAAAAATAGGATAAGAGCTACTAGGATGCATGACGAAGACAATACCAACATAAGGAAATATGTGGAACTTGAAAACTTAAATAAAAAGATAAAATTGCAACCAGACTCAGGTTCCGATCTAATGATAATTAAACTACAGACATGGAAAAAGCTTAACAGACCAACCATGTTACATACACAAAAAATTGCTAAGTCGGTGACAGGAAAGCGTATAAAATTCGAAGGAGAAATAATCGTAAATGTTAAATTTTACGGGAAAACAAAAAAAACTCAAGATATACGTAATGAAAGATACAGAAAATCTGGTGGGCACGGACTGTATGCAAAAGTTCGACGTATGGGATTCACCTATCGGCTCGTTTTGTAAGGGTGCAGCTAGAATTGAATTGAAAGAAAATTTCCAACCAATATGTGAAATGAAGCGAAACGCGCCATTTGCTACTACAGATGATAACAGTAAAGAGTTATACAAGGCAGTAAAGGAACTACCTGTGACCTTGCGAGATATAAGAAAAGAAGTGAAAAAGGATGAATTTATTCAGAGTACGAAGGAATAAATAAATCAAAACCAGTATACACCTACAGTACTCAAGAGATCATTCAAACAAGAATGGGTCTATTTCAGTAACAATATGGCTTATGAGGAACCAAATACAATAATTAACACATTATGAAACGTGATGTACACAAAAGGCGAAAAATTTACCCACAGAAAACATATTGAGCAGATACAAAAAAGACGGGTTGAAGAGCCAAGCTCGTCACCCGTAGAAAATGACGAGTCGATGGAGGCGATGTTTGAAGTTTTTAAGATGCAGAGAAGACCAGAAGAAGACACAGAAATTGGAAGGACTAGCAGGAAGAGAAAATTTACAGTGCCTCTAATTGTCGACCATTAGAGAAAGGAAAATATATTAACCCCCCCTATAGGGGTTTTAAGGAGGGGGTTATTGAGGGGCTCCCCTTTCACACAAATGGACTCACCCAAGGCATACATATACTACTACCAGTGAATACCCGGACAGTCAAGAGTCACAGTTAGCGAGCACGTAGACTCAATAAGGAGCCATACCGCGTACTTCAATACCAAGACTGTATATATATTATTGCTACTAACCCGCATTCCTGGATCTACTAACCCGTATTACCAGTTTTTATTATTACGTTAATATATTTATTTTCTTATCCATTCCTGGCTTTTGTTATTCATTGATATCGGATTCAGCCCGGATTCCACAACGTAGATATAAGTGAACATTGAATTTTACATGTTAGACGCAATCGGTGGCCTGACTATTGCGTCTAGCATGAAACAGCCTGTCGCCTTTGAGTGTTGACTTCAATGTCCACTTTTATATTTATATTTACATTCTCTCTATCTCTGATATTGAGCACTTTATCCCATAAATATAGCACACCTTAAGACTATATTTCTTCATATATATATATATATATATATATATATATATATATATATATATATATATATATATATAAATATATTGACCGATGATCGTAATAACAACATTATGTTTATTAGACATTAGGTTTATAATTCCCAAAAATGCATACAGTTATATCCCCATGGGCACATGTCCCAGGGGATGTAATCGTTAGTTGATATAGCCCAGTGACTTGACACAAACAGTTATACATACATATATATATATATATATATATATATATATATATATATATATATTAACATGGAGAAGCCTATCAGGACAAACGATAAACCATATTGACTACATAACTATCAACAGAAGATTCAGGAATGATGTTGTACACAGAAAAACCTATCAATTTGCCAAGTGTGAAAGTGATTATCTCCCAGTTATATGAAAACTTACAATATAAGTACGGAAGTTGAAAATGCCTAAGGCAGCACCCAAATTGCAAGACCGCTATTTTGAAAGAGCCGAATCTCTATGAGAAATACACGGACAATATGAAAAGAAGATACGGCGAACAAATTGAAAATGGACACCAGAATTACGACACATTATCTGTACCGTTAGTAACATCAGCAACCGAGATCATCTGAAAGGAAAATAGACGAAAAAGAAAAAAATGAATTGATCAGAGACGAGATTCTGAACATGATGGGAAAGAGACAAAAATAAAACCAAAACACGAAACAGAATATAGGTCAGTACACAAAGAAATAAAGAACAAATTCAGACAGGCTAAAGTGTAATGACTCAACCAACATGTGCAGAAATAGAAAAGATAAGTATCACAGATAAAGGAGGTATGCATAAAAAAAAATTAAAAAAACAGGACAAAAGAAAGGCAACAGGAAGCACAAAATCCCAGGACGGAACGATGATATAAGGGAAAGAAATAATACTTCTGGTATGGAAAGTATATATCTGAGAACTCTTTCACGATAAAAAAGAATAACCGGCAAAACATAAAAATATCGACGAACTGGAAATATTAAAAAACAAAATGGAATCTCCACTGGTCAAAATGAACAGAGACAAAGCGACAGATGCAGACGGAATTGTACTAGTGTTGCTGGCAACCTTACATGATTTCGGAATCGACAATATTACAGAAATAACAAATGAAAGTAGGGATATCCAGGAAGGCTTAATATGATCTATTTTCATAGGACTGCCTAAGAAACCAAGTGCATATGAATGTGTACCCCATCGTATAATCAGCCTAATTATCCACTCATCATCCAAATTCTGATGAATAGTTCGCACAGCAGAATCAGGCCGGTGATAGGACAAGAACAGTGTCGGTTCGTCAAAGATACCGGAACAAGGAATATAAATATTTAATCTAAGAATGTTATCAGAAAGAGCAATGTGAATGCCGAAAGACGTGTGCACGTGTGTTATAGATTACGCAAATGTGTTTGATAAAGATACCCACATATATTTGTTAGAACTGCTCTGTAGTCTTGACATATTTGGACAGGTTATTAGAATAATCAAGAACCTGTAATGACAGCAAACTGTCTACATGTTGATATAATATTAATTCAGAAGGCATGCATAGCTAGAACAAAATTTTGTTTGAAAGCCGTATTTTCCTAGAGTGTGATATTTATGCTAATTTCTTGGTTCATAAATACGCTTTCCATCTCATTCTTTTTATGATGTTTTGTATTTGTTCTATTAATTTTACTTTGTATCGAGATAGTGATGGAATGGGTATGTTTTTTTAGAGAGTATTCGTTGCTAAACTTTTCTATGCCCATGATCAAAATTATAAATGCAGCGAAATTGCGCTAATGTTTACCAAGAACAATATATGATAAAACTATATTTTTATTTTACGCTATATTTATGAGTTAACGTGCTCGAAATCAGGGATAGAGAGTACGCAAATATAAAATGGATATTGAGGTCAACAATCAGAACCGAGAGTCTGTTTCGTGCTTAAACGCATTTGTGAATCTATGTGCGTTATGTTTTGAATTGTTTATTTATATATGCTGCCCAGTAATGTATTATGGATAGGTATATTGTATTATTCTAACGGCTATTGGCTGGGCGATAACGGTTATGTTTAGAAATATTCTAGTGTCTATAATGTGGATCCAAATGCAGTTTGGCGCTTATCTTATAGTGTTGTTTTTTAACTTTATTATTAATTGATTTATTATTGATTTTTATTATTAAGCTTACTTGTGTTTACGTGTGCATTCGTAGTTTGTTAATTTGCTTATTATTTAAATTATTTAGTTAGTTATTGATTTGGATTAATTTATTACAATTATTTATTATTTATTATATCTATTTATTTTTATTTTTCGTTCCTTTTTAGTTTTCGATTTTTACGTAACGTGGTAAAATTTTGTTTTCGTATCTGCATTTTGAGATGAGTTCTGATCGTTTATTTAGTAATTTGTTCTTCTCCGAGAAGGCAATTATATCTATTTTCTCCTCCAGGCAGAGATTATAGTTTTTGGATTGATTGTTGTAGGCTGACATAGTTTTCCTTATTTTCCATGATATTGCTCGTGTGATTTGTTTTTTTAATTGTCCATACATGTTTGGAAAGCATTGTGCTGTTCGCGTATTTACTACTTGTAAATTTGTGTATTTATTGCTTGTGTGCGTAGTTTCCTTGTCTCCAGTGCACTTCTTTTACTCCGATGTACATTATTACATAGTGTGCTATAGAGATGCTGCAGTTTATTACGTTTATAAATGCATTTAAGTCATGATGTATTTTTGTGCACGTACACATTCCAGCACAATTTTATTCATTATGAATGTGCATAGTAATATTTAATGTTTACACTTAAATAAATAAAAAAATTACGAAGTGCCAAACATCAGTGAATATAAGCCAGCTTAAAACAATGAAGCACAGTATTTTATTGGAGCTGTAATTAAGAGAATGAATAGAATCAAAATATCATGTGAAAATCGAGATGAAGGCTAAAATAAGTCTCTAAGTGCATAATGAGGGAATAGAGAAAAATGAATTGTGGTAAGAATATACACAAGAATGAATATAAAATAATGGATAAAATAAAAGACACAAAATGTACACATGTGAATAATCAGAATAAATATTGAAAAAAAGTTTTCTTAATAGCTACCATGGGATGCTTAAGTCTGCGATCCTGGTCTGACTGGTTTAGTCCACACACTGTTGCATTATCGATGTAGGTAAATGTGCTCTTCAATTTTTCTGTGATCATTATACTATCTATAATTCTTTGAAAAATCCACATGTGGTTAATCACACCAAATGGAATCCGTCGTAAATACTACAAACGTCTATTCGGCTCGAAGGTTGAATAGGGTTAATCCTCTGGTTTGATTACCTCTTGGTGATACGGGCTCCGGAGATCCAAATTACTATAAAGGCGATATGCGGCACTTTCACTCTCCATGTCGTCGATGCAAGGCAATGAATATGCATCCAGATGGATTAACCTATTAATCGAATGGGATTAGTCTATTAATAATCTATTTTGTGGCTCTCAGAAGAAGTTATGAATAGCTGTGTCTGCACGGAGACTTGATTAATAACTCCCAATGTTTCTCGTTACTTCGATTTTAATAAGCTGTTTGTCATCGTGTGAGTACCGACTGGATTTTACTACTATGTATTTGTAGTCCGGTGTTCGGTTGTTACAAGTGACGCGAACTGAACGCTGAGTGATGCTACTCCGCAGATTTTTAAGGTTGGTTCAGGGATTATGATACTAGAATGCTGACATAGGAAGTCGTGCCCTAGTAGCACGCTGCAACAAAAATTCTTCATTACTAATAGTTTTGTGCGAATAAGAATTATTTTTAACTCATGCCTGACCAGGCAGTACCCAATTAACTGGGCGCACAAAGAAACGTTCACCATAGTTATTTTGTCGGAGCAATGGAAGATCTGCTACTTATTAGCTTTCACCACTTTTGAATCTATTTAACTCGAAGAACTAGCTGTGTCAATAAGGGCGTCCACAGGTTCGTTAAAGTAATTTTTTAGTATGGTTCTCTGGAGAAGCAGTAGCTATGACAGAAGCATTAGGACGACGTAGGGGGTGAGGATAGAAATATCTTACAAATATGTCCATGTTTCTCACATTTGATGTTTCTAGCTGGAGAGGAACATCGGGGGTGAAAAGCGAATCCACAAAAGAAGCACTTTTTTTGTTGAGACCGCCGTACCTGGTTGCTCAGGAGTAGAACTGTGATCACGTGAACAATCTGAAGACAAAAATGGTCAGATGAACTATTAGACTCCTGAGATGAAGCAATGCTACTAAGAACAAATTGGACTGTCTCTGTGCGACTTCTATATTGTTGGCTGTCTTGAAGGCAGTTCTTGTCATGGTTTTGTTTTTGAAGAGTCTTTGTCACACTTAAATATTGTGAAGGTTTTTTATAAAGGCGTCTATAATATGTTCGTCGTGGGCTTCTTCTGTATTCATTGCTGTTTTCGAGTGGCAAGGATTTTCATGCTATAACTTCGCTTATTAAAATGTTTAAATCGGAGTAACAATAGTGTAAGTCAGATATAATTGGGAATAAGTTAAAAAAAATTATTAAAAAAAGAAAATGCAGCGAAATTGTCTTACGGCAAAGATCCGATACGACAAAGTTTTCTACGGCGAAAATTCCTGAGTTGAGTTTTCGTAAGGCAAAAATGTTCCCTAAAATACGTAAGTCAAGCTTTGTTTTGATGCCCAAATTTTACATAGATGTTTTCAAAGCACTTTTTAGTTACTGTGGTTTATGTAATTTGCATAATACCTTCAGACAGTATATTCGTCAATATATACGCATGCACCTAGAAGTATATATATATATATATATATATGTTGTGTTGAATGTCAAACACAACATAGTCCTGCATATTCACTTTTGAATTTTCTCATATTTTCTAAGGAGACTTTTTATTTGAATATTATATCGAAATATATATTGTCCGTAAGATAACCGAGTACTTTCGAACATCATTGTTCATCTTTAGGGTCAAAATCTTTTAGCAATGTCTTATATATATGTAGAGTCAAATTCTTTTAAAACATTTGCAAATTGTCTTGTAGCGGAATCATGTTGCTACTACATTTTATTTTTTTACAAACTAAATAAACGTAACAAAATCATTTTAATTTCAAAAGACGCGATGTTGTAATCACGTGCATGGCGAAGATTTTTAATCATGTGAAGGCGTGAAAAAGATTCTTATTATACAAGCCAAAAAATCGAAGAATACGTTATAAAATTTAAAATTTAAAAAGTTCAAAGGAAATGGTTATGTGGTGTATCTAATTATGAAGAAATATATTATAAACCTTGTAGGATGTTTCCAGAAATATTGTAATCTATACGATTAATAAGAGGTCTTTTGTTTTTAATATGTAGCGCTTCTAAGATTTTAAGGCGTCTAATGTCTGTATATTTATCAATAATTTTAGTATTATCTATAAGTATTTTACGAATATCAGATTACAGAAGGGAAACAGTATGTGACATAATATGTTGTTTAATAGAGCTAGAATTATTTAGATGCATAGTTAATCTACATTAACTTATATGCTTATAATCTTGATAAATTCTGAATCCAATTCTATTCCTACCCCTGCTATCAGGATAGAATGGGCCCTATAGTCTTGGGTGTCAACCACTGTAGTACAACTCTGAATTCCAAACTTCATGGATTAAATAGCCTCACAAAATTGCAATTGGCCAAACATGTTGAGTACGGGTAGACTCCCGAAGACAAGGTAAATTAACGATGGGTTCCCCAACAGGTATGAAAATGCTCTCTATTTGAAAATATAAATTATTACACCAAACATTGAAAATATTAACGATTTACCTGAATTGGAATACAGATCTCTGGAATCTGTGGGAAATATGCAGGCATAGGAGACAATAGTCAGGTCGAAAATGCAATTTTCATTTTAGTTTAGTTTCTAGACAATTTTGTATAGCGAGAAATTGCACTAAAATTAATATTTTATGCTATTTCACAATGATGACTGTCCTAATTAACTAAAGATCTTGGCTTTTTATTCAACATCAGGTGAAATTTTGTTACCTTCCACGCAAAGAAAAAGATAATAAATGTAACTTTCTCTCTTCGAATTCATAAAATGAGAAAATATATTTTAAAAAATACTTTCCTGTACTAAACAAATTAAGGAAGCGAAAACATGAGGTATGCCTAGGAATTGGCATCACTTATCTTATCGAAAACATGGTAGCTGCTTTTGCAAAAGTTGTTGTTAATGACATTGAAACACAACAATTTCTTGGCGTTGTTTCCTTCTTTTCATTTTCCTTGCACGTTTCCATCTCATTCCCCATGAATAGAATTGGCTAATCCTGACCAGTGTTGAATTTCGGGGCGTTTTAACCCCAGTGGCCGGTGAGCCGACATCAAAGTGTTGATTAATCACATGATGCAGCCGATGACTGGTGATGATGGAGGAAAATGAGCGCAATGAATTGAGTAGAGAAAGAGAGGCTCACGATATGATGGGAGAAGGAGTTAACGAATAAAGGCCTGAGACAGACAAAGAATAAGGAAAGATAATTGCACAGAAAGGAAAATAAACGTGAATAGTAAAGATCTCATGAGAGTGGGTTGTTTAGCAAAGAAAAGGATTTGCGAGGAATATAAAGCAAATAAAACGTGGGGAATTTTATGAATAAGAGAAAAATGATTAGAAATGAAAATGAGGAATAATCAGATATTTGAAAGAGAGAAAGGACAAAGAAACGAACAAGGGAGAGGACGATTTAAAGGAAACGAACGAGGAAATTGAGAGAGAGAGAAAAAAACGAAGCGAACAAGGAAAGGAAGAGGTAAAAAAGGAAGTGAACAAAGAAAGAGGGGAAGAAAAAGAAAACGAAATAGAGAGGGGAAAAGAAATGAAACCAATGAGGAAAGGAAGAAGAAAAGAACAAGGAAACGAACGGTGAAATGGAAATTACAATGAAGGGAACGGGGAAGAGAAATTACAATGAAGGGAGCAAGGAAAGACGGAGGGCAAAAACGGAATTGAACAAGGAAAGTGAGAGGGAAATAACAAGGAAACGAAGAAGCAAAAAGAGTGGGAAAAACCAAGGAAACAACAACGCCAGGTAGGGGGATCGAACAAAGAAACGAAGAAGGAATGTGAAAGAATCAATAATATGCTTAGATAAAGAGAAGTAAAGCAACGAAGAGACAATCAAACGGACAGAACGCGAGATGGAAAAGAATAAACGTGATATTATAGGCTAAAAAAGCAAAGGACATATAGAAAAAGAAGAAACGAATAAAATGAAGATAGTTACAGGTAAAGAGAAAGGAGGAGAAATGATATATGTTATAGATAAAAAAGCAGGTCGTAAAAAAGAACTATTTTAACGAAGAGGAAATGAGGGATTGAAATAAATGTAGGTTTTATAGAAGAAGAAGATTAGAAAAAATAAAATATAGAATTTAAGTATTGACATTAAGATAAAGGGCAACAGAGGGAGAGAGAAAGAGAGAGAGAGAAACGGTAAAATGCTTAGATGAAGAAATAGAATGAGAAAAGAAGAACAAGTAAAGACTGAAAGAGAGTCACCCTTAACTTAATAACTCTACCTAATGAACTGTGTGTTACGATACCAAACGAATGCGATCAGGACAGGTGGCCAGGAAATAATTATGAGTTGAGTAAGGATTATGGTAATGACAACTGAGTTGAAAACGAACAAGGAGAATAGATACTTCAAGAATATGCAGAAAAATAAGAACCTAAATTTAAAAACACAAAGAGAAAATGCAAACCTGGGAAATGGCAAAAACATCTGCTGAAAATATGAAGAAAAAAGACTACTTTTGATATAATTTGACAATTTAGTGTGAATGTGAGATAGAAATATAAGCCAGAACATAAAATTCTCAGGTAGGGTATTCAGTGAAACACACGGTGGTAGTGACATCAAAGGCCTTTTGATATGGCGCAGCCTTCACAAGATCAGTTCCATAGTCTGATGTAGGCTCATAAATATTGTTTAAATTGCCTTTCTTCTGAAGCCTATGGGTTCGAAGTAGATGTCTCCTAAAGCTCACTTCTCAGCCCTAACCTATTTTTTATAAGAACGATTAGTGTATGAACATTCTCAAATTATTAATAAAAAACAATAATCGTAAAACTAAAGTTTTAGGAAGAACCTGCAAGAATCGACATGTTCAGAGCCTTAGAGCTATGTTTTCTTGCGTAGGTCAAATAGCTAAATGGAAAACAACTAGAATGTAACTTCCAATATCTCTAAATAAACTGACGACTGAACTCTTGCACAAAAACACGTGCGCTCTTTGTACTGCTTAGTAATATTCCTGAGACCCTCTGCCATGCACTCTGTCTACAATAGTGCAACGAGGAGAAAAAATAAAGCATGTTATCATGCATGTTGTGGAGTTGCCACATTCTGTCTTTCCAGACGTGCTAGATTTCAAAATCCTTTATGCTCTTGTTTAGGGAATGTTTTAGCCTCATACTTACAGACACAATGTTCTGCGACTATCGCAATTCTATCGGTATTCTCATGGAAGAAGAGCTTCATTGATTAGTTTTACCAGTTCAGGCATTTATAATTTGGGTACTTTATACCAGGAGTACAGCGTCTAATCACCCACATTTACTCTATATTCCCTTTGAAAAAAGGAAGTTCCACTCAAACAGGGTTTTCCAGAAAGCTGCAAACACACCACCACGAGGATTCTTCCTCGAAATCTATTAACCTCTTCTAGTCAAGGGTCAATCGTTATCTGTCATACTTATCTCCTTGATCATTTCTTTTTTAACTCTGACTTTTCTTATATTGTGTAACCATCTACCACCAGTGGCTTCGAACCTTAAATTGTTTGGAACAGTAGTATAAATATATCAAACTGATATTATTTATCTGATATTAAATAAGATATGTTTAGGTTAGAGAATGTATCTGATAGTAAATGCAGATTACGATAATGTTAATGTTGATAATAGGGGAACAAAAGTATAGCGAAGAAAGTATCAGTAAAATTTGAAGAGATCGAAAAGATTAAACACCATAAGTTATTTTAAATATAATGTATAAAGGATGAAGTTGGATCAGAGTAAAACTTCATTTTTCAATACCCTAGAGAAATTAATCATTATATATTTCTTGTGAAGGAGACACCTTTTCCGAACTCATCATCTTGACAAATATAAATTCATCATTCTCCGACGAATATCATTTTCATCTAAACATTCGATGATCCGCTGTTTGAATTTGCTTCTTTGAAGCCCGCTTAAACCATTTGTCATCTCTTGTAATGATTGCTTGTTTTTGTCTTTTAAGTATATTCTTAGTGGATACCTGTATTTGATGAGATGTGTGTATGTTGTCTACCAGCCTGTGTAATAGTCTACCGACTTGGGTAATCGATCAAACTTATTAACGCTAACACCTGGTTCCGCTCATATATTTTCCACTTGTGGCTTTTCTCTTATCATGTTATTTGAGATTTATTTATTAGCATATAAACTTTTTCCGTGGCTTAACCGTATTATATTCCGATTTAGCCTTCTTGCTATAATATTTACGCACCATTTTCAATTTGTGCATTCTTACAACATTGTTTACACGCAACAGACGGTGAACAATAAAGAGATCTTGCCATACTCCGGGGCTGAATTTCTTTTTCGACAGAGTTTTATGAGACTTTCCATTTTCAAGAAAGGGCTCTCTGCTTGGGGGTATGGTAGTATTTTTCAGCCTCAACACTGTATTTTTATTGGCAACATGTGAGCACAATTGCCGATGATAGTTTGTTAAGAAAACACACTGAATACATTTTCTGCTTGTATAAATATAATGTTATAATCTATGGACATATTTTATTTCTTCCTGCTTAGTCATATTTTATATTTAGTAGTTGAAATTTGACCTAAGATTACACATAGAATTGTACAGGTACTCTAAATTGTTATCCACTAGACATCCAGAGTAATTCTGATATTTACAATCACATCTAGAATGGCAGAATAAGAAGAAAATCGGTTTAACATGTGATACACATACATGTTGACATGTGCCAAGGAAAGGAATTCCTCCGTCAGGGCAAACATTGCATCGCTGATGTCCAAATGTCTCTTTTTAGTGGAGTGAATGGTGCTGTGGTAGTGAATAAATCCCCGCGATTAGATTTCAGCGTGGTTTGCGATGGCTTAAGTAAACAAAAGTAATAATGTCAGTGATCAAAGGGAACAAAGAAGTATATAAAAAAACACATAACGAGAAAGCGATAGATGAGGAGAAATAATAGGAAAATTGGTCCAAATTTTTACATCTATGTTCCGTTCCAATTACATTTTTGAAGGTCTTGACAATAATCTACTATTAACGTACTATGCTAATACAATGTGTGCTGATAGAGATAGATGTGACACGCTTGAGAGATTATGTATTTTTTTGATTCTTGATTGCCAAAGATTATCTGCATAAGTGAATGGTAAGAAACCTAACTGGTATTCAAACTCAGATCTCATATGTCTCCATACAGATTTGTTATCTATTGTACCACCCACATATCCAAGCTTACAACACCTGTTTTTTCCAAGCAATCATCCATGTGATTGCTGACCAGGCAAGTTGCCTAATTTCGATGATCAGAAGAGAAACATTATTTCAATGTAATAGGGTAGTAAGATTCTTTTACCCTATACAAATCAAATAGCTCCGTAAATTTCGTGAGCTTTTTCACAACAGAAAATAAATGTATGGTTTATATGTTACTTGTGGAAATTCAAATTACCATGCTCTTTGTTTTATTTCTTTCCTCTTTTTATCTTGGGATATTATACCATTAATCTAAAAGATGTAATATAATTTGTTTCAGCAATATTTCATAGAAGCATGAGTAAATCAAAATATGAAAATATAGAGTGACAGTACTTTGTCGAAAAAGAAAATATGTTTAGATTTCAAAGCGAACAAGGACAGAGGAGTGAGAAATATTGTGAGAATGTATAAGGGAAAGTGTATGAGTTCGTTCGAGAAACCAGTCAATCCAATAATAATAAAGACAAATAAAAAATAGAGGTATAGAATCAAGGAACTGCGAAGTAGAGAAAATGCGATTTAATGTGTGAAGAATTTAAAATAATCATAGTGCTTTGAATAAGGATTAATTGTATTTTTATGCTGAATTTAGAAATAGCACAATATAATACGACTAAGAGAGAGACCAAGGAAAAAGACAATACCAGAGAGAGAAAAGTAGCAATATAGGGAAATATGAATGGAATAAAAGGAGAGAATACGTGTTAAAGGAAATTCAGTAGAAGGAGAGTGTCTGTGTGAAAAAAAAAAGGAAAAAGTAGTAAGACAAATAATCATGGAAAATGAGAGAATGGGAATGTATGTGTTAGGAATAGAGAGTAGAGCAAGTATGTCTGAGACAGAGAACATATCGACTAATAATGAACAAAAGAATGAGTTTAAAGTAAAAGGAGAATGTGAGCGTTTGTGTGTGGGGGTGAGGGGGACATGAATTGAAAACGGTGTGTGAGCGAAAGCTGACGCAGTGAAACATACGTGCAGGAGATAGAGAGAAAAAATAAAATCTCTGCATGAAAATAAGAAAGAAATAACACGTTGGAAATTGTTCAAGTAACAGACGGAAGGAGGTGGGAAAAATCGAAGAAAATGAAAAGGTTATCTGGCTTGAAGATGTTGCAGGTGAACTTTGCCCTAAAGATATCTGTACAAAGGTCGGAAGAGATCAAACGAAAGAAGTTTCACAGCTTCTATAAGAAAAATACAGTTAGAGCATTAGATTATCTATTACAGCATTAAACTATTTACCGTAGTCTGACTTGACCAGGAATTCAAAAATGTAATGTTATTCGGTAAACACAAACACACACATATATATATATATGTATATATATATATATATATATATATATATATATATATATATATATATATATATATATATATATATATATATGCGTGCGTGTGTGTGTGTGTGTGTGTGTGTGTGTGTGTGTGTGTAATTATGGTCTGGCCTGTTTGGTGACATGGATGGATACATTTGCATCTTTGATAGAGCCCCAAATATGGATATGAAAGGAAGCTACATCGCTAAGTAAAAGACTCTTCAACCACCCACCCTCACTCTCGTATCATCACCACTCATACTAAGTGAGAGATAGTCGTATGGTTTTGGCCCTGGAACTCAAAATTCACTTCACTCTCTGCCATTTACCATAAAGTCATTGAAATGAAGTCAGGTAGCTGTGTCCGTTAATATGGCAAATATATATATTGAAGAAAGAATTTGAACCGTTTTTTTTTCCAATAACGTACAACGCCTTGTGTCATTTTGTTGTTCGTATTTTTTCTTATATTATGTTGTGTTATTGTGGAATAACTTGTCATTCCCGAAACTGGAGTTTGAACACAGATCACCAGAAAGCAAACAGAGGCGATTCCATTTGAAATAAGTAGATCACGTACGAAGACTGCTCAAAATTATTAACAATTAACACTCATAGAGAATTATACATTTTCAACCCGCTTTGTTTCAATATAAAGGTAACTCCAAGCACATTCCAACAGATAATTGATGGCATGCTTGCCGTTTTACATTTTGCTCAAGCATATTTGGATGAGGTTATTATTAAAAGTAAGACTCGAAAGCAACATACGGAAGATGTAAAAAAAGTATATGAGAGAATTAAAGACTATGGTTTTAAGATCAGTGAAAGAAAATAAGAATTGTTTATGTACAGACTTAAATAACTAGGACAAGTTGTTGATGGAAACGGTAGGCGACTGGATCCTTCAAGGGTGAGCGCAATAAAAGACATGCCTGCTCTAACAAATGTAACAAAGTCACAAGTATTTTAGGGTTTGCTTACTACTATCATACATATATACCTAGTATTCACGAATTAAGAGCACCCCCGAATAGCCGGCAAAAGAAAAAAATATGAAATGTAATTGGACAGATAAATGTCAAAGTGTTTTCGAACGGAGGAATAAAGTTTTAAGATCGGATCTGTCACTAGCTCATTTCGAACCTAAATTAAAGATTGTGGTTGCATCAGATGCAAGTTACTCGGATATCAGAGCAGTGATACTACTGTGATATGAAGAAGGAAAAAATAAACCAATAGCTCATGCTTCAAAATCCTTAATTGCAGCTCAAAAAGTTACATGCAGATTGAAAAGGAAGCATTGATCATAATATTTACTATGAAAACGTTTCATAAATTCATACATTGTAGAGAATTCATACTACAGACATACCATCATCCAATATTGTCCATATATGGATAAAAAAAGTGTGTTCCCATCCACAGTGAATAGATTGCAGCGCTGGGGAATTATCCTATTGATTTTATAATTATAAAACAGAATTTCTACCATCCCCAAATTAAGTCATACAGAAGGAATATCTAGACAAATACCAAAATTCTACGAACGACTTGAGGACACAATAATTTCGGTGATAAGGGCCGAAAATGAAATTAACAATGTATTTTACAATACTGTATTAAAACTCCCCATAATATTGGAAGAAATAAGAGTTAAGTCGACAAACCACGAAAAATGCAAAAGCAATTAAGATTTAAAGGAAATAATGCATTTTCATTATGTAATATACGCAGAAATAATTGTGATAATAGCATCGTTTCTACAATGAAATCCTTAATGAGGTGGCCAAAAATGCATCACGATATCGAAGATGTGAAATCATGCAGAGGTTGTTCTCTGGCAGCGAAGTCACCGCCTATCAATTATTCAACCTTGGCCCAAAACCGACGTTCCATAGTGCAGAATACATATTGTCTTCGCAGTACCGTTAAACGGATCATACTATCTAGTAATAGTCGATAGTTACACTAACTGGCCAGAAATATAAAAATGTAGAAGACTGACTACCGCGGTAACGATAAATTTCCTACACGAGATTTTTGCAAGGTTCGGTGTTCCTGACTCTATCGTTTCTGACAACGGGACTCAAGTCACGTCTAGTGAATTTAAGTTTTTTTGCAAATCATTAGTAACATATTACAACTCCCCCTTATAACCCAAGATCAAACGCACAAGCGAAACGATTTCTCGATACGTTAAAAAGGGCACTAAAAAATCGGAGGGAGAAATGTCAGATGAAATAATGCTACAACAATTTCTGAGTGTTTATAGAATAACGCCAAACCGGAACATCGTGTCTGTATGGAATGTCACCTGCAGTATTGATGTTCGCCGGGAAGATCAAGTCTATCTCAATAAGTTATTACCTGAACGCATCAACAAATTACGAAGAAATAAATATTTCAAGCTGGAAATAAAGTATTCTTATAGATACATCAGAGCGGAAAGGAATTCTTGGAAAAAGGCGTTACAAAAACAGATAATCAAAATGATATACAGGGACAACGTTGGAAAGCTAAGTGATACCTTAATCAGTTTAAACGTAGATTTACTGATTTAAAAAGTTCCCGAAAAGAGGTACCAATGGAAATTATGTATGACACATTTAACGCATTCGCACCATCAGAAAGTGTTAGACCATTGGTTTATGGCAAAAGAAAAAGAATGCCAACAAAATTTCTAACTACTGAACCGAAGCGGAAGAAGTATAGACTCCAGATGAAGACATCTCAAAGGAGAGATGTTATATAAGAATAAACACTGGAATTTGAACACAGATCATCAGTTTACAAACACAGGCGATTCCATTTAAATTAAGTAGATCACGTGATGGTAAAAGTAATGTATATATGAGAATTAGCGTCTAATTGATCACTGTTTCTACGCTCTCCTCTAATACTATACGAATCGCTATTCTCTATACTATTCCATTTACTATTTCTCTATATTATTCCCTATACTATTTATCTATACTGATCAATATACGGATTACTAATTGGATCAGACTACGGTTGTTACCATTCAACGGTATTACTATATTTGTATCTGCAATTTCAAAGTCTCTAATACAACGGGCATTACAAAAGTGACAACCAGTATTTGATGACATGACAAAAGTTGCAACGAGAGTTTCTTGAACACACAACATTTTGTTTTCAATGTTATTCGTCCTCCTTCCTTCTTTATTGTCCTTTATCTTCTTTTGTACATTGCTATTACTTCTTTTTACTTTTTACTTAAACCCTTTCCCAACTTGTTTAAATTTGAATGTGCATACCTACTGTTATTTAGTAATACTGAATAATTTGATGCGACACGTTTTACCATCCCATTTTTTATAGCTGATATTAGGCATCAGAACTTCTAAGAAGTCATTGCGTAAAATGAATTATTTCGTATTTTATGTTTTTAACAGATTAATAGGAGTAGATATATTGAACTATCGTCTGGCCTGCACACATTCTACGTCTATTGAACATGAGTAGATGTTTATCTCTTGTTCTCTGTCCGAGATATGGTTTGCGGGTTCATTCTTTCTTCTACAACGGCCTTAATCATTTAACTGTGTTAACTTTTTGGTGACCAGACTAAACAGTGACATTCCATTATGAGGGTACCGGTTTCACAGTTTTCTGGCTGCTACTGCTGACTGGTCGTTTGGAGACAGAACTATTTGGTAACGCTTAGAAAGGAGACTCTGATCAATAGTTGCATAATATCGGAGTATTTGTAGTGACATCTTGCGCAGGGGTAGTTGTCTCCGTACGTATTTCCGATAGTCAAACCTGAGGCCATTTTTCTTTTATCGCTCCCCTTCTTCCAAGTACTACACTATATTCGACATGACATCAGAAAGTATGTAAAATGCATTTTCTCACCATACATCTTCGAACTTATTTGTCTACGCTGACTTTAATGCTAATTAGCACCTGGCTTAAACATCCTAATGTTACTGATATTGCCAGTATTCCTACCTTACATAATTTCATTCTCCAATCCCTTACTCATATCGTCTCTCTCGCAAAACTGTTCAAAAGACTACTGTACTTGATTTATTTCTTAATTACTGTCTTCGCTCTTTTTAGTAAATCGGCCCATACTGTGTTATCTATTAATATTTCACACATCTATTAAACAGGAATCCCCTATTCATAACATCTCTTTACTTTATCAGCATGTTGAATGGGCCTCATTCCGTGATTTTCTTCATGACGCCCCTTCGACTGGCATCGTTAACCTTCCAATTGAGAATTGCGCCACTGAGGATTTTCTTGCGCTAAAGCCGACATGGACACATTAATGCCTTCTCGGAAATATTAGGTGAAACCTCAATTTTCCCCAAGGTTTGCACCAGCATTCTCAGTCGCTATAGCACACAGGAACCAATATTTTCGGCTATATCAGCGCGCCAGCTCCGGTAGCAACAGGGACCTATTCGTTGTTACTCGTAATAAATATAACCGAGTCCTCGAATGTGCGAAGTCCCAGTTTGCCGGAAGAATGAGGTGCCGAATTCCATCTCATAACTTTGTCTTTCATGATTACTGGCGTCTCTCTAATAGAGTATTAAAAAAGTGGAAGATCTCGAATTCTCCCCTCTTCACTCAGTTGGAGATATTAACATCATCCGAATATTACAATCACATCTAGAATGGTAGAATAAGAAGAAAACCGGTATAACGTGTGGTACACATACATGTTGACATGTGCCAAGGAAACAAATTCTCCATCAGTGCTTTGCCCGTAATTTTTCTTTAAGCTCTAATTTTAATGCATCTGGTGTATCCCTGCCGAAATTCACACTGAGAACTGAGTCCCTGTTGAATTATATGCATATGACCCCTTCCATGGTTTCTACTAACATCTCTGACCTAGATACCCCCAAAAGTATTATCTTTGTAATAGTCATTAAGTGTGATCCCGAAATGTATCTTGTATTCTTCAAACTGTATAATAAATGCCGCGCTGTTTCCGGTTTCCCTGCATGATAGAATTCATCAGCTGTTCTTCCAGCTTTTAAGAACATTTGTGAACTGTCTTACCCTTCCAAAGATTGGGCTATTAACATTCTAAAACTATTTGAGAAAATCCTAGAATCTGTAATCTATGCCGAACTGGTTCATTATCTCTCGCGTTAGGGCCTTTTATTAGACAGTCAATAAGCTGCCATTCGTCCAGGTCAACAGATGATGTACTAACGATAATTGCAGAAAGAATCTGTCATGATCTAGATAAAAATGGCGAAGACCGGACTGTAGCTTTTGACATCTCGAAAGCTCTTGACAGGTTTTGACATATAGCTCTTTCCACAAACGTTACGTTGTCTCCGGAAAAATATTTGATTGATCCAGATTTTCCTACCAAATCGTGAACTTGAACTGCCAATTGTCCAGATTATTTCATACGAACGCGGATATCCTCCATTGATTCATCACTGGTCCTACTTTGTTTTTATTTTTAATTAATGACTTCTCGATACCATCAACATACAACTCGATATTTACGCTGATTACACTGGGATTTATTCCTGCCTCGATAGTAAGGCTAATTAGTTTGACAAAGTCATAACGGAAGACGATGTCCTAAACGACCTAAAGTCCGTTGGTAATTGGACGAAAGGTAGATTTAACGCTTTCAAATATAGACTTATCTCAATTAATAATCTGTTTCCATATTCCATCAGCTGATGTAAACGTCCAGAAAAGTGACTCGTTCTCTCTTTTCGGCTTAGTGTTCTTTTTGATATTAAGTTGAAAGGCTATAATGAATACGTTGCCACTATTTAAGGTAACATCATTCTAGGTATAAAATCCGCTAACTACTAATTAAGAATAAATAAAATATTGAAGAATATAAACCGACATTTACTTTTCTAATTAAGAATTAATAAAAGAAAATTATTTAAATAAGAAATAAATAAAAAAAGGAAATACACCAATATTTTCCAAACTTTCAAACAAAACAAAACAGGATATTCGGGAATTTATTGCCTTAAAAAAGTAAAATACCTATCTGTAACACCGGAAATGACATTATTACTTTATCTTTGAAACTCAGAGCCGAATGAGAGAAAATAAGAAGTAAAATTAATAGGGAGAGAGTTTATAGAGACATGAAAATTGAGAAGTGGACAAATAACTACGACACACTGCAAATGCGGGCATACACACAATTTTAGGCATACACAAGTGCAAACACATACACACTCACACACAAAAGAAACAATCAACACCAATAATAAACACATGAATTATTATGTTTAAAATTATTAGAAAAGGCGAGAATGAGAAAATCGGCAGTCAATTACTGGTGACTGGACCGAACGATTACAAAAAAACATGTATCTGTATTAATATACGCACACAAATATATATATATATATATATATATATATATATATATATATATATATATATAGAGAGAGAGAGAGAGAGAGAGAGAGAGAGAGAGAGACTGACAGAGACAGATTGTTGAGATGTTGAGTGTTTCCACGTGAGTATATGGTAATAAAGAACAAACACATTTGTAGGGGAAATACTGGTATATTCAGAGAGGTATTTACATCAGAGAGATTAGTAGTAGAACGAACGTAGGTTAGTAGTAACAATAAGTAATAGTAATAAAGTCCAACGGTATCTTCCGGTCGAGAAACGGAAGTGTAACTGATCACTACAGAAGTCTCACTCTGCACTGCACTACAACACTACTCCAGTCTCTAGAACTACTGTTCTATTTATAATAATAGGATCAGTCTATTATGGTTGTGAAGGTGGGTGCGCCCCAACACCCCCCCTTAAAATTGTTTTTTCGATGTGAAAAAAAATTTTTTTTTTCTTCTTCAATATTTTTTTCTTTTCGGATCCATAATGAATTGTTTAGTCGCTTTTCGCTTTCTCCCAAATCTGCGCTGTTTTTGTTCTGTCTGTGGCACTTGTAGGTCAAACGTATCATTTTAGTTCGAATAATTCTTCTTCTACTTGTGGAGTTTCTTCCGATTCTTCGGTACTCCTTTTCTTTAGTTGGTTAATGTGCCTTTTATGGGTAAATTTCTTACCTTTTACTATATATATCATATTCCCAATCCGCTTTTGAATGACTCCTGGTTCCCACGATGTTGAATTATTTTTATAGCTCTTAAAAAAAAACTTTTTCATTTATACAAAATTTTCTCTTAGGAACCATTGCGACTGGTGTGTGTATTTTATTTTTTGGTATCAATTTATCGAATGCAGATCTGATTTTCCTTGCAAACATTAGCTCCACAGGTGATAGACTTGATGGGGCAGATTTATTTGGGGTAATGCGGTAAACTTGCAAGAATAACTGTAATGCCTTTCTAGTCGGTGTACCCGTTGCTTTCCTAAGAGCCCTTTTTAGGGTATCGACAAACCTTTCGGCTAGTCCGTTGCTGTGTGGATGATACGGAGGAATCCTCACGTGATCCACCTGGAAATTCTGGCAGAATTCTTTGAATTCATTGCTTGTGAATTGGGTACCATTGTCACTAACTATAGTACCTACCACTCCAAACTTTGCAAATAATTCATGTAATTTATTTATTGTATTTTGTGATGTTGGCCTCATTATTTTAAAAACTTCGGGCCATTTACTGTAGCTGTCAACTACGACCAAATAACGCCATCCGTCAATTGGACCCGCAAAATCAATATGAATCCTTAACCATGGTCTGTCGGTTTTTGGCCATGGCTTCTGTAGAATTTGTGGTGATTTTGAAGCCAAAGTGCAGCCTTTACATCTGCTGACAATAGACGCGATGTCGTTGTCCATACCTGGCCAGTAGACGTATGCTCTCATGAGGCTCTTCATTCTATTTATGCCCGAGTATCCTTTTTTGGAGTGTACTAGGGATTACTACCCTTTCACTGTATATTAGAACATTATCACATAGAGAGAATGTTTCTTGAATTTTTACGTCTTTTTTGGCTAGTGTGTCTTTTATTTCTATGATGTATTTGTTATTTACTGCCTCTTTTTTGATGTCCTTAAGCGATACTGGTAACTCTCGAATTGTGTTTGCCAAATTTTCTTCAACTTCGTCCTCTGCTCTGAGGGATGCAATTACCGTATCCTTTAAAGGTTCTCTTGCTTTCGGAATGAGTCTTGATAGACCATCTGCGTGACAAATTTTGTGCGTGGACAAATATTCTATATTAAAATTATAGTTTAACAAAATTGTCGGCCACCTAAGCAATCTATTTGCGGTGTATGTTGGCAGGCCCTTCTTAGAACCGAATATCGTTACCAGAGGCTTGTGGTCTGTCTGCCGCGTAAAATATCGTCCATGAATGTAACGATGGAACTTTGTTACGGCGAAAATAATTGCCAAACTCTCTTTTTCTATTTGAGAATAATTCCGTTCAGCAGGTAGTAACGAACTGCTTGCATGAGCGATCGGTCGAACTTTACCATCCTTCCACTTGTGCAATATGCACGCTCCTACACCATGAGTACTGGAATCGCTTGCCACGATGATATCTAGTTTTGGATTAAAATGTACTAGAAATAGATCTGATGTTAGTTTGTCTTTTATTTTCTTGAATGCTTGCTCGCATTCTTTTGTCCATAACCACGGTTTTTCTTTTTTTAGTAGATCGTTAAGGGGAGCTCGTAGAATGTGGAGGTCTGGGATAAAATCCTGGTAATATGATACCAAGCCTAAGAAACTTTGTAGAGATATAATATCCATTGGCTCAGGCATATCCTTTATTGCTGATGCTCGATTTTTGTCTGGCTTTTTCCCATCTTTATTCACAATATGTCCCAGATACTTGATTTCTTCCAGGAGAAAATCGCATTTGTTTTCTTTTACTTTAAAACCATAGCTTCTTAATCTTTCAAAAACTTTGCGTAAATGGTGTTTGTGGTCATTCAATGATTCACTTTTTACGAGTATAGCGTCTAGATATGCTATCGTGTAGTCTAAATCGGTTAACATAGTGTCCATGATTTGTTGGAATATTGCGGGTGCTGTCTTCACTCCAAACGGTAAACGTTCGTATCTGAACAAGCCTTTATGCGTGTTAATGCATAATGACTTTGCGCTTTCTTTATCCATGGGTACTTGCAAGTATGCCTCGCTAAGGTCTATTTTAGAAAATATTTTTCCGCCATTTAATTTTGCGAATACTTCTTCGGGACTTGGTAGTGGGTAGTGATACTCTTCTATTGCGTCGTTTAAACCGGTTGAAAAATCGGCGCAAACGCGAATTTCGCCCTACTTCTTCTTTACGTAGACAGCTGGAGCTGCCCAGTCGCTGTATTCAGTTTTCGAAATCACACGAATTCTCGTTAGTCTTTCGAGTTCTTGGTCAATTTTTCCTAATACTGCAAAAGAAATACTCCGCTTTTACTTAAAAATTGGTTGAACATTTTTCTTCAGCTGTATTTTTGCTGATGCTTTCGTACAACGTCCAAGACCTTCAGCGAAAACTTCGGGGAATTCTATTTTCAATTCTGTTTGCAAATCTTTTATATTATTTTTGCTTTCAGTAATGTTGTTACAAAAAGAACTAATGGGCACGTCCCATAGATTGAACTTACTGATTGCGTCAGTCCCAAACAGGTTGTTCGTGTTTTTCATCACGAAAATTTTCATTTTTATTGTTTTGTTGTTAAAATTAATATTCACCCAT
This sequence comes from Acanthosepion esculentum, assembly GCA_964036315.1. NCBI lineage: Eukaryota > Metazoa > Mollusca > Cephalopoda > Sepiida > Sepiidae > Acanthosepion > Acanthosepion esculentum. The sequence goes on from OZ038478.1 coordinate 110,776,059, forward strand.
ATTTCACCTACAAAATTAATCCTTTTTCCCGTTACCATCCTGGCTGTTTTGTTGGACTTTAATAAAGTTGGTTTTCCTAGATTTTTCCATGTTTGTGTGTTAATAATAGAAATGTCAGATCCTGAATCCAGTTGCATTTTAACCTTCTTGTACATTTTTACATGTAAATATTTCCGAATATTTCGGTCTTGGTCTTCATCTGACTTAGTAACTGTTACTCGACTACTGTTTAATTTTCTACACTTGGACATTTTATGTCCTACTTTCTTGCAATTTCTGCAAGCTTTATTTTTATATGGACAGTCATTATACTAGTGCCACTAGCCGCATCCATAACATGCACTCGGAGGTTTTTTTTTTCTTATATTCTCTGTTCCTTCTTGTAGTAGGTTACTACTTCCGTTCAGGCGATGGAGAACGGAAACGCGTCTTTCTATTTACTTTCTTCACATTTGCGATAGCAGTTTCTTCAATTTTCTCTGAATCTTGCTTAATGCTTACGCATTGTTGACAGTACTCTGCTAGCTTTTGTAACGTCGTGTTTTGCTCATTTTCGAGCTTTGCTAAAATGCGTCTTCGCATTTCACTGTCTTTCTTAGACACTAAGCCTAGCACGAATATTAGACACTTAAAGTTGTCCGCCGATAATTCGGACAAGCGAAAAATCGTCACACGTCTTATTTACGATTGACGCAACAGTTGTGTGGTCTTCCTGCTCACTTTTTTGAATATTAAGGCATTTCCACCTTTTGTGAAATAATGATAATCTGCGGTTGAAGAGCTCCTTTAATAATTCAATCGCTTCGTTGAATTTTAAATCTCTTGTTTTTTTAGGTAATATAAAATCTGTAAACTTATTATGCTCTGCCGTTCCCAGTTTTCGTAATAATAATCTTATTTTTTTCTCATCTGACCATGTTTGGCAATCGACTTCATAAAAGTCCTGATATCTGTGATAATATATTTCGAAAGTCTTTTCTTCTGGGTTATAGGTAAAACTTTCGATTGTCGACCATATTGTGTCTTGAGAAAAAATATTTTCATCCGAGTTTTTCTGCTTAGACAGTATAGCTTTGTGTATAAGTTCAGTCATTGCTAACTGTTTCATTTCATTTCCTTCTTGGATTTTATTTTGTTTTTCCTGTAAATTAAGTAGTTCCTTCTGAAAACGTTCTTCACTCTCCTGTTGTCTCTGAAACTGACACTTAATGAGTTCCAGCATAGTTGATTGAAATTGCTTCATGAGTATTTATGTGTAGAGAAGAAAAAGAAAACAAAATTATGTGTGTTTTTTTTTTCTCTGAGGGGGGCCCAAAATAATTTAACCAATTCTCTGACACGACAGATTTTTTTTTATATGTTCCAATAGATAAATAAGTTAATATCTAATTTACAGTTTTTTTTCTGTCGATAAATTTTTCAATCCTTTGCTTTGAGAAAACGCTTGAACTCTGAATTTTCCCGTGTTGAAATCGTTTCTCTTCGCTATTGCGATATTTATTTTTCAACGTAAGTAACTGTTGGGATCAATAAGACATCCTTCGTTGTCACTGTTGGGATCAATAAGACTGTTGAGATCAATAAAACATCCGTCGTCGCCACTGTTGAGATGTTGAGTGTTTCCACGTGAGTATATGGTAATAACGAACAAACACAGTTGTAGGGAAAAATACTGGTATATTCAGAGATTAGTAGTAGAACGAACGTAGGTTAGTAGTAACAATAAGTAATAGTAATAAAGTCCAACGGTATCTTCCGGTCGAGAAACTCCAGTCTCTAGAACTACTGTTCTATTTATAATAATATGATCAGTCTATTATGGTTGTGAAGGTGGGTGCGCCCCAACACAGATACAGAGAGACAGAGATACGTTACTCTCAACCTGAACAAACATACATATGAACCGTACAAAAAAGATAATGACACCCCAACTTAGGTACCCACATCCTCCAACCATCCACCTTCAATCATCAAGCATTTACCCATGTCAATCAGCCACAGAAAAACTCCTCTAACATAGACATTTTCAAAAACCAAAAACCACCATACGACGAAGCACTAAAAGAAAGTGGATACACACAACAACTACATTACACACATCCACAACCGAGACGCAAAAACAGAAAAAGAAATATTATCTAATTTAACCCATCATACAACAAAACCATCAGATCAAGCATAGGGAGGACATTCCTAAACTTAATAGTAAAGAAATTCCCTGAATCAAACTGATTAGCAAAAATATTCGACAAAAATAACGTTAAAATCAGTTACAGCAGCACAAAAAATATAACACAAATAATAAAAAGCCACAACAAAAAAGAACAACATACAATAATGCAACCAAAGGACCTCAATGCAACTGCAGAAATAAAAGAACATACCCACTCCAAGGAAAAATGCCAACAAACGAATATAATATATAAAGCCAAAGTAAGTGAAAACAACAGCACAATGTACTACATCGGTGCCACTGAGAGACCATTAAAAAATCGAAAAAGCATACAGGACCTATCATTCTGCAACAGAAAACACCCAAACAGCATCACACTATCCACATACATATGTCATCAGAAATGCAGAAATATTACACCAAGAATAAGCTGGAAAGTATTTTAAAAAGCATCTGCCTACCACAACATTACAAAAAATGTCTAGTTTGCCTAAACGAAAAGGTAGCAATAATTACTCATACTGAACAAAAGAAGTTACTAAACATAAGATCAGAAATAATTTCCAAATATAAGCATGGAAAAAAACTATTATCAGGATTTATGCCAAACGGATAAAAAAATACCAACAAACTCTATTACATAAACCATTTCTGACCCTATAAACATGAAAAAGAAACCACTGAAACTATAACAACATCAATTATTTTCTAGTTCAAATTGCTATCATGATAATTGTAATTATTGTTATTATCATTCAACCACCATTACTACGATCACTTCTACCACTTTAAAATAACTATTTGCTGCTAGAATTGTTATTATCATCAAACGCTCCCCCACCATTACTACCACATCACAATTACCATTGCCGTATTAGTCCACAATTACCATTACCGTATCAGTCCATAATTATACTTACTTCTCCCTCCCCAAGTAAAATTAATACCACCGCAGAAATACTAATAAATATTACAAATTGGAATATCTACCATTTCCATATGCGCCATCACCAAAGAAAGCAAATAACCGGCTTTAAAAAAATAACAAACAGCATCAAAAAATAAAAAATAATAGCAATTTTTACCTATCATACTCTTACACAGACCCCATCACACTTATATGCGGGCGTGCTAATAAATATTATTCAGCGAACAAAAATTGAAAAACGATCTGCACGTTGACAGCGCAACAGGCAAGGAAATATTTACTATACAGTCCAACATTGAATACAGCGACCTAATGCGTACGTGTGTGGGCAACGGTACTTATATGAGCATAGATGCCCAATCCCACACTGTTCACATATGTTTATGTTTGTGTGAGCTCCGGTGATTGAGCGTGCGTGTGTGTGTCTCCGTACGTCGATGAATGTACGTGTGTGTATATATGTTTACGTGAGTAGAAGTGGCGTCCCGATGACATTTTTTCCTCCTACTTCCATAAAAACACCTTGTACGCAACCATATATAAATCCAAAATTTAAAATTAATCAGGTTGTCTGACGATCGCAAATAGCGTGAAACCCAGGGTCAAAAACTAACATGAATCCAATATATATATATATATATATATATATATATATATATATATATATATATATATATATATATATATGTAAAAAATGCTGTACCCCCTAATATATTTACGACATCAGATCCGCAGCAGAGTAATAACCAGAATCTTAAATTCTGTGGAGAACTACATAGATATTTTACTCTACTAACTGGAATATACTAAGTACATTTTACTTTAGCAGATAAATATATAACAAGAAAATTTCGAGGATTTATAACTTTTCAAAATTCAAACAAAATTCTCATTTGATCGATTTGAACAAGAATTCTAGCGTCGCAGCATCGCACTCTCCAAAACATATTCAACTGTCACTAAATAGAATAATTTTAAAAAAATCTTTCGAGCTACACGTACTACGTTTTAGTGTTTACCTATGTAAGATGAGAATTGCTCCATGAAGATGACAATTTGAAATTGTAGAAAGTATTTGGCATGTGTCTTACATCTGACAACTGGAATAAAAGGATTCTATTATTCAAGGAATTGATCGTAATTTAATGTCTCATTAAGTTCTGTTAGCCAAGTTATTTCACCATTAATCACATTAACATTACAATTTAATTCATTGTAAAAATTATATATATATATATATATATATATATATATATATATATATATATATATATATATATATATATATATATATATTTAAATATTATATATATATATATATATATATATAGATAGATGGATAGATAGATATCTCCTCATACTAACACTCACTGAATAAGAGGACATATATGTTCAGAAATGCGGCCATTCTCTCCCTCTCTAATCCGCTTTCTCACTCTCTCTCTCTCTCTCGATGTATATATATATATATATATATATATATCTGTATCTGTATATATACATATATATATATATATATATATATATACATATCTTTCTCTGTCTTTCAATTGCAGTTCTGCCAGTGTTTACAGGAACATGGTTGCTTATGTGAAGTGCGTTTCATATTACGTGTATTATTATTATATTCATCTCGCCTGATGATTCGATTTATAGTCTGAAATTAGAGCGATTGTCCCGGATACAATAACTGTCTGCAGAGGAAAAGTTTAGAAAAGGCTATTCGTAATTTACATTTAAAGATTATTCTGAAAAGACATTAAAGAAAAAGGCATTGCGAACATTCCAACATTTGAAAGGTTATAAAATTACTGATGTAAATTGAAAAGAATGAAATTGACTACTGAAATTATCTAACAAGGAATGAATAAACCGTTGGCTGCTATTGCTATCGGTAGCAGGTTAATTTTTTTTCTTTGTTATATTTAATAGTGGAAAAATTTCTCAAGTAATAAAAAAGTAATAAGCGGTGTCATATTCATTGCGCGTAAATGTACATCTACATATACAGTTGCGGCCAAAATGTTCAAAACGGCATTATTTTCGTCAGAAAAGTAGGTATAATTTTTTTCAAAGTTGTTTTATATTCTATAATTTGCACAGACAATAGATACCATATTATTTGTTATTGTCTGAGATTTTGGTTTAAATTGAGAGGATAATACAAAAGTTATGGATGACTTAGTGATTTACTGCAAAACCCATGAGAGCTAAAATGATCAGAACGGTTGCGTTTACTCGGTGCTTTAGTATATTTAACCGGAGAACTCTATTTTTTTTTAATTTGTTTACGTGACGGTTCGTTTACTAAACATTAGTAAGAATATCTGCAGTATACTTTGTTAATATAATGCCACTTTTACCAATTAGTCAGCAGATTATTAAGCTTCGAAAGAAGGATAATTTAAGTATTGGGTCTATTGCAAAGATTGTTAACAAGTCAAAAAGTGTTGCTCGCGGTATTCTTAATGATGATTGTGATTCGTGTGAAGCAAGAAAGCCTACAGGTAGGCCAAGAAAAACGACCAAGAGAGAATATCGTGCAATGGTAAAGTTGGTTAAAAAGGGCAAATTTAAAACTGCTGCTGCTGCTGTTTCTCGGGAAATGAGCATTGTACTGAAGGAAACTTTATTTCGAAAAACTGTGTCTCGTCGTTTAGTTGAACATGACCTACAAGCAATAGCACTTGCAGTAAAGCCACTGATCAGATCCAAGACTAAAAAGTGTCGTCTTACCTTTGCAACCGAACATGTGTTGTGGTCTCAAAAAATGGCAAGCGGTGCATTTCAATGATGAATCTAAGTATATGTTATTTGGCTCAGATGGGAAAAGGTACATTCGTCGAAAACTAGGTGAAAAATTGTAGCCTAAATTCCTTAAGACTAGTGTTATATTTGGTGGAGGAAGTGTCATGGTTTGGGGGATAATATATGGAGATGCTGTGGGCTCTTTGGTGCGATTACATGGAAAGGTAAATGCAGGAGTTTATAAACAACTTGTAAAAGATCATGTCTTGCCTGTGCTGAGAAATTCAACTAAGCGGCCACCCATATACATGCAGGACAGTATCCCATATCACAAGGCTAATGTGATCATGAACTTCCTCAAGGTTATTGTTATGGATTGGCTTGCTCAAATCCTAGATCTCAATCCTATTGAAAATGTGTGAAATATTCTAGGAGAACGTTCGAAAGCCACAAATCCTAAAACAACCGAGCAATTATGTAATGCCCTTCAGGAAGAATGGAATAAGTTCAGCCAGCAAGAAATTGAAAATTTAATTTCCTCATGGAGTCGAAGATGTCAAAGTGTGATTGAACACACTAAATATTAAATAATTCCAGTATTCCCTGTCATTTTTTATTATTTTGTTATTTTTTCAACCGTTCTGATCATTTTGGCGGCCATGGGTTTTGCGGTAAATCACTAAATCATCCATAACGTTTATATTATCCTCTCAAATTACACCAAGATATCAGACAATAACAATTAATATGGTATTTATTGTCTGTGAAAATTATAGAATATAAAACAATTTTGATAAAAACGTATACCTACTTTTCTGACGAAAATAATGCCGTTCTAATATTTTGGCCACAACTGTATAGGACGAGAGATTGGCTTAGAAATGTAGAATATGAGAAGCATAGATATACATATATACGCTATGAATATGACACCCCTTATTAATTATTAATTAATTAACATACATGTGTAACACTAATTTCAGTTAGTACTATATATCCGTTTATTCCCATATGTACCTCCTGATATATATACACATACACACATATGTGTATGTATATATATATATATATATATATATATATATATATATATATATATGTATATATATGTATATATATAGTTAAAACACAAATTGTAGATCAATCACCCTATCAGTTTTCAAACGTTCATATACACACATACACACATACACACGTATATGTATACATCTATACACATAGATTGTTCCAAAAGTCCCGAAAAAATCCAAATAAATCTACGGCTACTTTCGTACAATTTGATATAATCGATTTCTACAGTTCCATCTCTAAAGATTTACTAATCAACAGTATAAATTTCGCGAGAAACTACATTGATATCATGGATGATGAACTGAATATTATAATAGCATCTAGAAGATCAGTACTAGTGTAAAATAACTCACCGTGACTAAAAAGAAACAATGAAAACCTCGATGTTCCCGTAGTGGCATTTGACTCTTCCCAAATAGCAGAACTCGTAGATATATATATATATATATATATATATATATATATATATATATATATATATATATATATATATATATATTGGACACCATAGGTAGAATTGTGAACGGCAACCAAGTTGGTTTTTATAGAGACGATAGCCTAATGATTGTTGCAAATAGTTTTTTTTAACCTTAAAAATATAACAAAAGATTATTAAAGTTTTAGAGGTTTTAAGTTTTAAGGTATATGTATCTTCTAACCTAAAAATAGTCAACTTTCCTGATATCATTCCAACAACACCTTTAAACCCTTCCTACAATATGGTGAAAGCACCATCTACATTAATGTTCATTCTAAACACCGTAATTCAATTATAGAACGTATACCAAAAACAGTCAAAACAAGACTAAACAGGTTATACTCCAACACATTTTTTTTTAGTGAGAGTAAGTTTATATACAATCAAGCACTAAGGAATAGCAAGTTTAAGCAAGAGTTACACTACCAGGATGAGGTTAACAACTGAAATTCAAAAAATAATTAAAGCTCTAAAAACAATTAAAAAGTCATATGGTTCAAACCACCCTATTGCAAACATTCCAATAATAATAACTGCTCACGGCGTATCAAATGTAAACAAATGACGTCACGCATTATGAAATGGACAAAGTCCGACAATTATTTAAAGACATTTTTATGTTTAACATTACGTGAAAGATTCATGGAAGATTGAAAATTATAAGCAGTAAATTCGGCCTTGCCAATCGATCGATCCTTAATGGTTGAAACTGTTAAGGCACGTCAGGCTATATGACGGTTTTGTATAGGATACATGTTCGAATCCTGTCGAGGACGAATATTTTCTATGAAAATTTCTCGGACATTCAGGTCGGTAAATGTTATTTAATACTGTTTATTATAAACAGAGCATTTACTTAAATACTTATATCTATTAAAATAATGTTAAACATAAAAATTACGACTCATACAGCAATCACTATCAATTGACTTAAAATATTTTTGCCCTCCCTTGCCTTTAAAGGAGTGCCCTTTGCCGTGCTGATGTTGCTATATGCCTTACTTCTTGCCTATCTCTCACTACGGATTTTTTCTAAGCTCTATACTAAACATTAAATCTGTTACGAAACAAGAACTAAACAAAATGAACACAAAACGATCAGCTTTAAAAAAGAATTCGTAACTGGAAAAACCGAATGAAAAAAGTATGTTAACAACAATTATCTTTTCACACCCAACACAGTTCTGCGGAATCAGAATCAATGTTGGGTTTAAGCAAGCGAATTAGTTAATTGGAGTATAGTACCATGCAGATTTAAATTTTTCCCACTTGTGACGAATGCAGCTATCAACTTTTTTTTTCTTGCATGCTAGCATGCTAGTTAATATTCGTGTCAGTCAGCTGTTTGGCTTTCACGCTAGCCAATAGAATATTCCTGCCTATTTGTGGCAGCCAGCTATAGGCTCTCACCCTGGCCAGTAGAAAATGGCCGCAAACTACATGAAAACTGTCGTAGAAGCATGAAAAAATGTATTATTTTCGCTATCGATGGGAGTTGGAAAATGCGAAGTCGGTCTTGGCCTTCCCGCTAACTTGGAGCATGTGCATGTAAATTTTGGTGCAAATCTGTCTAAAATTGCCGGCCTGCATTCGTTACACACACAAACACATCTTGACTTATATATATATATATATATATATATATATATATATATATATATATATATATATATATATATATATATATATATATATGCGTATGTTTATATACTTGTACATTGATTTCCCATGTTTGTGCATTTTTTACGAATAGTTTGCGTTGTCTCTGTAGTTATTTAGGTGATTGATTCTTAATGAGTGTTCATTCGTCGTTTGTATATTTACATGCTCGTATATTCAAGCATATTTATGTGTTTCTGTATTATGACGTGGCGCCAGTGCCTCGTCCAGTAAATCACTAATCACAATTCTGTAATTGTAAGTGATTTTGTAGCCATATATTTCACCTCTTTTTTCCGCTCAGATTCGAACGTAAAACTTAACGTTTTAATAAGAACAATACATGGAAAATTATGCATATTTTCTCCCTTTTTTCTTTAAATAATCTAGGAAGTATATAAACCTGATGTTTGGTTATAATTAGAGATTAATATTCGTAACTTTTATTTTTTTAATTACATAATAAATTGGACATTAGTTATCCTGATTTCCTATACAATATACTATTAAATTTAAAGCATTAATAAATTTTATATAGGGTCCGTTTTCGCGTTATTTGAATTATCATATACTTGTAATTTGATTGGCCTTTACATCTTACGTAAAAATATTTCCGCTAGTTGGTGTAGTGGTTAGTTTTGAACTCTTTCAATTTTTTTTTACTTTACAATCAACATCATCACTTGACAAGACAGCAGAAGTGCTGGAATAAAATATATATTTTTGTAGTGATGTTATAACATACGTATGTTTTAGTTTTAAAATATTATTTGGTCTACTTTGTATTGAGCACTGTTTTTAGAAATAGTGTTTTTGGTTACAGGAATTTTATTCCCTCTATACTATACAAACCTTGTATTCGGATATATATATATATATATATATATATATATATATATATATATATATATATATATATATATATATATATATATATATATATATTAATATCAGTTATGTAGTGCGTGTTCAATTTATATAACGTAAATCATTCATACGAAAAACAAATAATGAAGTTAATTATAGGGCAAGAATCACTCTCGCAAAGAATTGTTTGCGAGGGTGATTCTTGCCATAAAATTAACTAATATATATATAAAGAGAGAGAGAAAATAAGTTTAATCGTTTCATGATTACAGTGGGCGTAAAAGTCTTGTTTTCCCGTTCGGCATGCCTGGACCTATTCCTGGTTATTACATCTTGGTTTTGGTTTTATTTCGTGTTTCTTGCTACAATAGACATTGACCATAGAGAATGTTGATTCATTCAGTTGTCTGTTCAATTCTATTATTTCATTTTTTGTTTTTGCTATTTTTCGTACATGTCTTGGCTCTTTCCATTCAGATATTACAGTTCACTATATATATATATATATATATATATATATATATATATATATATATATATATATATATATATATATATATATATATATATATATATTTGTATAGAATTAATGGTTTTTATCCGATATATTTTTCTTTCGTTAAATGTTTTAATGATTACTTGTAATTTAGTTGCTCCATTTATCTTAATCACCATTTATTTTCTCTAACGGTCTCCCGAAGGCTCATTCTCTATATTAATCTTTCATTCTTTAATAATTTCTTTTTAAATTAGAAACAATATCTACCAAAATGTGAATATCCACCAAATATAAGGAGGAGTTAACGGGGAATAAATTTTTTGATATAATTACGGCTAAATCCTAAAATTTAAAATAATCATAAAACTACATAAAACAGGTGACTAAAAACACACACACACAAACAAATAAAAGTTAAATCTAATATCCAGGCTTTCTTTCTGCGTCTATGCAGGATTTCTCACTTTTGGTTTAATAACATGTTTGGTTTGTTGATGGTAGCGATTGCTAACTTCCTCTACATACATAATATACTGTACTTCTGGCTGGCTTTATAATTACATATTTTTAAGTATTTCCCATTTTAGAATGGGATCCGTTCTACCCTCCTGTTTAATGCCCCAAACGTATTTAGTTAAGTTAGTGTTATACCTATATTTCTCATTCTTAAAGTCACTTATATGATTATAGTAGCGCCTTTTTAAACTTACCTTCAGTAGATCCTATGTACACTTTATTATTCTTGGTATTGGTAATTGAATTATTTCTACAAATTTCAACTTTATAGACGACACATTCTTAGTTCAATTTAGCTGGATTAATGCTTGATTTGGTTATGATTTTTCCCTATTAAATTTAATAATTAAACTAGCCATGTGCATCATATAGTAGGTAGTTTAACGTACTTCGTATGGAAAGTTTTGTCCAATATGTTGTGAGCAAACTCTTTTCTAATAATTTAAAAAACATATTTCGTATTTAACGGCTAGATTATATGACGGATTAAATCATAAAGTACTTCTAATACTTCTTATCCTTTTATTTTGCTAACTAAGAAGAAAATATTTCAATTTGTTTTTGTGCACACTAATTTCCAAGACTTTTCCATACTCTTTTTTATGCTGACTAAAATACTAACTCCTGAGAAACGGCAGATAGTCTAAAACTAATACCGTTTGGTACTTGTTCTAAAACAGGTTTCGCGTGGTTAGTACTTACGTTGATGAAAATAGGGTGCAAATTATTTTTCCTGAAAGGAGATATAGTACCATTCTGTAAATCTAAGGTAATATCTAAATAGTTTGTTATTTTTGGTTAGATTCTATGTCTCGCTTATATCCGAATTTGCTTGACATCAGGTGCAGCTCTTTCCGGATTAAGTAACCTTTTCTGGGGGTGCATTTATCCACTATAGTCAAACCATCGTCTCTATATAGAGCATGGTTACATGGGGCAACAATCTCTTAAGTTATATAGCAAAAAGCATCGTACTAACACGCATAGTTTAGCTCCGTCGTATGCCCCCATGGGGGTTGTCAAAATTACCGCTATCTCCTTTCATAATCCATAACATCTTGTTGTGATGAAATAATGATTTGCAACAGTGCATAATAATGTCTATTTTATCATTCGATATGAACATTAACTCTTTAGCTTAAATGCTTCCTCTGTTTTAATAAAATGTTTGTTTTGTTGAAGGTAGTGATTGCTAACTTCTCCTCCATACATAATATATATATATATATATATATATATATATATATATGTGTGTGTGTGTGTGTGTGTGTGTGTGTGTATGTGTATATATGTATATATATATATATATGTATATATGTATATATATATATATATATATATATATATATATATATATATATATATATATGTTTTTCGTTAATTGATGGATAAAATTATCTTATGCCGTACTTTATAAATGTGCATGTCTTGTTTTTATCATAGTAGTTAAACCATTTTATGCAGTCGTTAGTACTGCGCCATTGATTAATATTTAATTCTATTCTTAAGGTGTCTCAAATGTACTGTAAAATATTTTGGTAATTCTCCCCATTTGTGTTTTAGTGGGGTTGGTTAGCCTACGTTCGGTTTTGCTATAAAGATTATACTTATTGTCATTTAATGTAATAAAGCATTATTTAATATTGAATTTTTCTATTTTATTATCCATGTTAAAATTGCTAGCTAATATGCCAGCTTCCTTATTCTGTTCCAGTTCTATATGTTCAGGAGCCTTCTTATAATGTTTAATAACCTCATTCTGTACCATATTATTGCATTTGCTGGGGGTAATTTTATATAGAAGACTAGATTTATCAGCATTCACAAATACTTCTTTACTACATTTGATATTGCCCAAAGCTCTTTTAATTTGTTGCTGCACATTGTTATTGAGTTTTCTATATTTTATCCTTTTAAGTAATCCGATTAAATTAGTTTCAAAATTATCTTACTGCGCTTTGGTTTTAAAGCAGCCATTTTCAGTTTTTCCCGAGAGTTATTCTGGTTATTTAGAAAAAAATCGGCGTTCCAACTCATGTTAGATAAGAAAGATTCAATCTTTTCTAGTATAGTTAATTGGTACAAATGCTTATTGGGTGACGGGATAATCTTAAACGAGTAATCAATATTTACTCGTTCCATGACGGCTAATTTAATAAAGTGCTTAATAGGGTGATCTAGAGCTAAATCTAATGTAAATCTATTTAAACTTGGTGGGTGAAAAAACATGGACAGCACACTTTTCAAACAAATTGGTATCCGAGGGAAAAAATTGAAAAAAAACAATCAGAAACCTAAGATCAGGGTGAAAGAACTCGTCCAGTACCTTAAATCTCTGGTACAAAGAAAAGAAACTGCGAGTAAAAAGGTAAAACCAAGAGTGTTCCATAACGTAAGTAGATGAAAATTATAATAAATAAATCCTAATGATCCAGGTATTACCTACCCATATTTCACCACATTATATATATATATATATATATATATATATATATATATATATATATATATATATATATATATATATATATATATATATATATATATATATATATATACGGTGTATCAACATTACTCTGGACTGGGTTCCTCATGCTATAGCAAAAACAAAATAAAATATAAACATATGTCCGCCAATCCTTAGGTGACGCTGTGTTTCACGTTGATATGACCTTAAGCCGAACGTGGAAGTGTGGATGTAAGTGATGAGATGACGATAATATTACAGAGGGACAGAAAGTAAAGAGAAATATTGAATAAAAGCAAAGTTGGAATGCGCAGGATGTATAAAAGCGTAAGTTCCAGCCTGAAGAGAATGGTAATATAATTTACATCATGTCGTATACAAAGAACAATCAAGTATTTATTGATTTTATCTTTCATCATAGCATTTTTTCACAATAGTTATTTTCTTGGACGAAGATATTAGTATACATATATATATATATATATATATATATATATATATATATATATACATACACACACACACACACACATATATATATATATATATATATATATATATATATATATATATATATATATATGAGGAATAACAAATTTGAAGATGCTTTCAAATTATCGGAAAGAAGAATTAGACAAGAAAATGAGAAAAAGGAATAAATAAGTGGGAGGAAAAACAAAGAAAGAATAATGCAGAGATTGAAGAGGAATACTTAAAAATGAAAAGACAAAAAATGCGAAAAAGAAATCACATCGTGTGAAACGCAGTGGCAGAACTTAAAATGTAGAGGTAAATGACAAATATGGTAAAACTATATTAAAGAGAAAATCAATAGAAAGAATAATAATTTAAAGAAAAGCTTTTAACAGAAAACATATGTGTCTCTTAAGAGAACGACAAGAAAAAAACAGATTTCAAATGTTAGAAATCGCAGGATCATGAAAAAAATTCCTCATGATTTTAAAGTGAAATAACAGATTTCAAACGAAATAACTAAGAAAGATATATAACCAAAAGTAAGTAAATAAAGAAAAAAATCCCCTCCAAAAAAGAGACAGAGAAAGATATGCCTGTGAGGGTGTGCCGGTGAGTAAGGAAAAAAAACCTTGATTGCCCTGAAGATGTAAAAAATACAAGCACGTCTCTGTTCGTGACGTCGGTTAACGGGCTCTAAATTTCAAAAGAAACTAAGGGATCTATAGAACAACAGCAACAAATGCAATACGACGCACCCAGAAGCGACAGATTAACATAGCTTCTTGTCACGCGTTTTACAAAGCAGACAAATGTTTAAACATCTAAAATCTGTGCTCATTTGTACAACTATACGCACTTCATTTTGATGCTTCTCAGTACGTTTCAGTCTTAACCTCATTAGGTGAAAGGAAATTATTTACATAGCAACTACATCCTCATAATCTTCACTTCTTACTATCACAAACTTCATTATGCAACCCTCTACATTGAGTGGATCTCGCAATGATTGATAGGTCAACATAAGTAAATTTTAATTGCTCGATTTTTTACTCTGTCGTCTTGCCTTCTGTATGTTGTAAATGTTAACATCTCCAAGACTTAATTCTTCAGTATGTGTTTCTTGAATTTCAATTCTCTGTTTCTGAATGTAAATAAAAGTGTGCTTTTCGTTTGCATTTTCAGCACTACCTTGATGCTCACATGTTCTAGCCATGTTAATCAAAAACCTCTTCTGCATAAACACCTGTCTGTCACTTCATTTCGCTTCTTCATATGTGAGAATGTTGTTCAATATAGCTGCATACATGTTATATGATAATACAGCAATATATTTTATCTTTTAATGCTTTCTAATTCTCTGAAATATATCTGTTTCTATTCCTATTCATCTTTTTCGCATTTTCTATCAACAACGCACATATTCCTGTATCTAATTGTATGTCCTCTACCTCTTTGTACCATGTTGAATCTGCGGTAACCTATTCGTAATTCACACTTAGAGTTGTCATCCTTTCTCACAACAACATGTCTTCTTACAGTAACAACTACTCACTTTCTTGTTTTCATCTACTTATTTCTTGTTTGTTTTTGTTTAATTTTGATTTTCTTTACCGTATCTTCTATCAACATTGTGTATTTCGTATTTCATTTTCCTAAGATTATATCTACTGATAATGTATCATGGTAGGTCTTCTTGTTCTGTCTTCGGAATAATAGTTTAGTGATTTTTATTTTTGTTTTACTGCAATAAGAAACGAGAAATGTAAGTTAGAATCAAAGAAAAGGGTACTGAACAGCAATGTATTACCAATTCTCCTATATGTCAGTGAATACTAGTCTGTCTACTCACAGATGAAGAAAGGACTCAAGCCAAACATGTAGTTCTAGGGAATGATACTAACAATACCTCTGATGGAGAGCATAACCAACGAATAAATGTTAAGTAAAATGGAAACAAAAATCACACTTGTACTCAGAATCAAAAATAGACTGCATACATTTATGTTACATCTATTTATTTTGCTGAAAATACGAATGTGTTAGATTATATTAAACAATGAGAACTAAATTTAACATGTCTGAAAGATTATAATATTGTTGGGATTGCTATGAATTTGAATTTGTTATCAGAAGGTTTTAATATTAAGATGGTTAGTTTACGGGCATGTTCACCATATTAATCCACAACAATATAGAATATAGGCATTCAAAACGAATCAATCACAAGGAAATTGAATAAGAAACAACAGTAATTAAGGTTTCAATAAAAAAACAACAGACGTTTATGTACAATTAATATACAATTAGAAAACTTGTGGTTTGATAATGCAAAAATTGACCATGTATAAATTGGGTGTTTTATTGATTTACAGTTCCAAATTGTTCATGTGTTAAAGAACTGATCAAATAGAGTAAAATAGAAAATATTACTTATACAGAAATTTGTGTAGTTTGTGTGCGTGAATGAAGTAGAGTATAAATGTCTTAATTTTCTAGAGTTGCTTACCTTGGATTGTTCTGTGTTTGTCTTTTGTTAAATACAATTTCTATCTTAGTAGTGTGTAACAACACTTTTCTTAGAAAGTTGTAAATGAATTTTGAAAGAATAATGTTGGTGTTTGAGTCAGCAATTGATGCGCGAAAATTTTCTTAAGTCAAAATAGTGACACGCGTGGATTAGTGTGGCATCTCCCTGAAGATAAGTAACTGACTGTTGAATTCGGTCGAAATGGTCTTTTTATTTGTTTTGGGAAACCAAGGTAGGCTCCAGGGAACTTGGGGAGAAATAGTTTTCGACAATTGTTACACATTTTTGTGTCGTCTCGACCAATAAAAAGTCGAGAATTGCAATGTGAGGTGTTGATTGGTTAAAACTGATTTTTATGGAATAGTGTATTTTATCACGGGGTGAGTAAAAAATATGGGCGATTCTATCAATATCAACCGTCATTTTAGAATCAAATTCTTAGACTAGAATTTTAACAAATACTTTCAATGTTTTCGAATAATTTGAAAGTCCTTTTTTGCCTGGTTAGATTTGTCAACTATATGTACAATTTTACAGCAGATTCCATTACATATTATCAGGAAAATCTCGATAGTTGTGGTATTCTTTAAAAATAGTATCGGTGTGATAAACTTAATAGGTTGCATTTTATGGTGATTTTCTAAGCGTAACTCAAATGGGGCACAAGTCTAAAAGTACATAATATTCACTGAGGATTGAACTCACTACTCAGAATTTTTCTAGCGAGATAAACTTTCTTACACCACGTAGAGTTTCCAAACTGATGCATTTTTATGAATGTGAAACTTATAAATTGAACAACTCATCAATTAACAAAAGGTGAAGATGAATTATGATAAATAACAAGATAAGAAAAAACCAGTCGAAAGTCAAATCTTTTCATACGCTACAGAGGAATTAGAAAGAAACAAATAAATGTGTCATTTTTTACAGGTACTGCGCTAGTTACATTATATTTAAGCGAGCAACAGATCTACATTCCGATGTGAATGCTATCCATGTTCTCGAAATCGTTCAGACATATCTAAATTATCCCCTTATACAATTGACATTTCATTTTAACAATTAAAAATCCCTGTAATGAATCCACAATCTTTTTTCATCAGATCCTCATTAATATTTGAAATATGAAACAGAAAATTTACTTTTATCATTGCATTCCTAAAGTGCCAGGATAATGCAAAAGAAAATTATGTTCTACACTGAGAATATCCAGTTCTTGACGATGACTATTACAGTCAAGAATACTTAGAAAAAACGGACAAATATGCATCTCGGACACTTTTTATCAAAATATCCTGAACCAGTCTTATTCATTGTAGTTGAGAATTGGGAAAATACAATAAGCAATTAATCAGTCTGACCGTGTTGGTTGGATGAATTCTTGTTAGATATATATAAAAGGCAAAGGAAAGGAAAATCTTTGTAAACTTCACACCACAGATAGAATAAAAGATTATAGGTAAATCCAAAACTCCTAACAGTTTCAGAAATAGATGTAATTTGTGTCTGGAAGAAAACTTAAGATCATTAAATATAAAATAATTACTAGCCACCTTTTGAACCAAAGAAGGGAAATCGTATTTAAATGCTGTCATAGAAATACATTTAAATTATTTTATGAATAGAATTTTATTTTGTATTTGTTTTGCTGTAATACAATTCATTTTTAATATTTATTGAAACTTATGTTTTCATTTATGCGTATTGTATACTTTTGGGGGTATATATGTATGTGTATATGTGTCCATGTATATATGTGTATGTATATGTGTATATATGTATGTATATATGTGTGTGTGTATATGTATATATACATATGTATGATTATATATATGTGTGTGTATGTGCTTGTGTGTGTATGTGCATGCATATATATATGTATATATAAATGTGTGACTATTGTATATGGATGTATATATCTATATTTTTGTATATATATATATATATATATATATATATATATATATACATATAACAGAGTGTCTATGTGTACATATGTTTATATGCATTTATGTATGGCTTTTTTATTATTGTACCTTATCTATATTACTCAGCATTACTAGTTCCCATAGTTTATGCTTTTCTATGTCTAGCCAGCTTAGGAAATATCCTTTTTAAGCATACTTGCTGATTCCTTTAGTTTTTGTATTTTCCAATGATTTTCTCTCTGTTATTTCAAGCTCATCCAACAGGTGGGATGGCTGATCTCCATTTACCTTCGTTATGTGGTCAGATGACCGTGCAGTTTTACTTTGCAGGACAGCTTCTCCTTTATATTTCTTAACATAGCTATACGGGATGGCGTACACACATTCCTTAGTCATATCCTCCTCTATGGCGGATGGGGAAGGTGTTTTGACTTACTCAGAAGATGTGTCTGTAAAGTGATGAACCAATTTTGAACGTCGTCCTGATGTTATATGGTATACAGACCTTTGTTTTTTTCCCTTTGCATATAGAGTAGGCAGACCGAAGCGGTTTTCTAGGTGTTGTTATCAACTTGTACCGTTCTATATCTGTTTTTAGAGCTGCTGTTATCTACTCATTGTATTTTATGTATTTTCGGTTTTCTTATACGTTATTGCAAATCAAATTTGCTTATGTGATTTTTCTTTTTTGTGTGTATATTTATCAATCATCAGCTTACATATTTTTTTCGTGCAATCATCAATCTTTATCTAATTAAGTAATATGCAGCGATTACTGCCTTTTTTATATATCCCCTTAAATATGTTCTGCTATCCATTTTGGCGTAATCGGAAATATAGTTCCCATTGTATTCCTCTGTCCCTCTTTGCGTTAATCTATATACCGTTTAGGTTTTCATTTTATCGAAAACATCATTGTTGCTCCAATTTTTTCCCATGCTACTTTCAACATTCTCTTATTGAATGCCATTTATGTTGTTTCAATTTTATACTTCATATAGGAGAACTGATAATATCTATCACTTGAATGATCTTTTCTTTGTTTCTAACGGAATGTTCAAGTTTCTTAATAGATTTTTGAAGGCATCATTTCCTATCCCAATTCGTAGTCGTATGTCCGAATAACACATTTCATTCTTTGTTAAAACAATTTCGAGATATTTGAATAGATGTATTTGTTTCATTTTGATATCTCCAATTTGTAATTTGTACGTTAGGATGTTCCATTTGCTAATGACGATGCATTCTGTCATATTGTAATTCATGTTTATCATTTCCTCTTGATTTCCTTCAATACCTTCAGTAATAGGAATTGTGGTTTTCTATCAGTGTCTCTTCTCAACACCGGGTTTTCAGCATATTTTAAAATAAATAAGCGATATCTCATAATCAAGGACACGTGAGACAATTCTTCTATTATCTTACTATGCCAGTGTAAGGTAATATTAATTATAATAGTCAAGAATAAAATGTTATTGAGATGATTTCAAGCAAAATAGCAGAAATATGTAAAATAGAAACAGAAATCCAACGAAAGATCTCTCCGCAGATATTTCCAGAAAGAAATAAAAGACATTTTAATACTTGTTCTACGATATTTCAAATGAGTTGAATTCTTATCAATATCGAAAGAATATTAATGACAAAGCAGACAGGATTTTTCAACTACGATAACATAAAGACGTATTCGTTTCTTTCTTTTATTCATGCATCGCTCTCAATAAGTTTTCGTCTGCCATTGCTCTCGGCAACATTTGACTATTTACCAACACTTTTTGTCACTACTGTCCTATCCATTGACCCAAATTTATAGGTAGATTACTCGTTATTCCTTGCTCATCTGTATGAAAAATGTCCAGAATCTACAATAATACAGAAGGATATATGTGACATAGCAATTTAATAGTAACTGGCTGTGTATGTGATTCAGTGGGAATTGTAAAAACAAATGTGATCTAGCCATATTCAATGAATGCACTTTCGGTGAACGAAACGTTACAACGATTGAACAATACATTTATACAAATGCAAGAACTTAATTTAGTTTAGATGTAAATATTTAAACTAACATTCATCACCGCTGATAGTGAAATAAGCAAATCGTGTTCAAATCCGCATCTAGATGCTGTTGTCACTTTTGCACAGATTGCATCACACTTTATCCGAAATTATGCTTTATCTAGTAGTGAAGACATAATATCTAATAGAAGAAAGGTTTCTGAATTCAAATCTACGGATACTGCAACAGTAAACCTCTCCCTTATCATTCCCACGTAAACTTCATCATTCGGACATAAATAGGATAAAAAGTGTCCCACAAATCTTTGGTGTAACGAAATTCTGAAGAAACAGGAAATGACAAAAATGTAATTGAAAAATTGTTTTTAAATGTTTAATGTATTTTCTTGGAAGAAGATTATATTGGAACATAAATACTTTTGTTTCAAATATATGTGTTGCTTTCCATTACACTATGGAGCCATTAGCATTCACTATACATTGATTTTTCTGGCAGTTTGATATTCACAGGAATAGAGGTATGCAATTAGACCTCTTCGTCATAATTAGAAAGAAACCTTAGAAAGTATTAGATTTAACAGATGAATATAATCTGCTCGTCAAAAAAATTCAAAACTTGTAATGTATATGGCATTTAAAAGAGAAGTGATAAATAAATGAGATTTAATACAGAAGTCATGCATATATTAAATTTATTATAGAAATATTAAAAGAGCATGAATCTAATAATTGTGTCCATTGTTATAGACATATTCAGGATTGCATGGATATTTCAATGCTCCCACTTCGTTCCAGTATGTGACACAATATCATTTGTTAGTGAGTCTATCGATAATAATGTGGAAAATTGCCCAGGTAACTAGAAAAATCAGGCTTCGTCTAATGACACCTATCCTCATCCAAAGGATAAGGATAGCCTCTTGGTTAACCCCCGAGGATTGAGCTTAATATTATTTTGAAACTAGCCAGCTGAAGCGTTCAAGAATGTAATGCTCCTCCGTACAAATAATTACCTGTTTTCCTAACACAAATCCACTACCATTACATTTCCTGTCATGTTCTGTGTGCAGGCATAACATTTACAAATTCATTTTTTCTTTTTCTTTCGATTTTATTTTATACAGATTTTGCTTCAGAAAGGAAAAAAATAATTGACCACGCTTCTATTTACTTTTCCATACCATATTGTAATTGTGTATATCCTAAGACATTGACATTCAGTTCAAAATTATAAATATACATTCGGTCATTTCTCCACTATATTTACATTTAATTTACTAATATTACTGTTAATTAATTGATGCTTAATCTAATTGTTTTTATGCGTAATGATACCAAGGAAAACCTTTCTAATTTTAACTGATCACTGTGCTATTTTCGACACGTTTACCTAATATAGAATAACCTAATGCCTTCCGTATACATATGGAATCAACAATTTTGAGGAAATATTTCTTATTAGGCTTCTGTGATTGATAACAATCACTAAAAACAAAATACAAAAATTATAACAATCTGCAATTGTAAATGTTATGTGAATAAAGTATTTATATTTACCTGTATCTTGAATATCTTAAGAAGATATCAAATTCGTAACCTTAATGTTAAACAGCAAAATATCAAACAGATGGATGAAGCGGAAAATAATTCTAAGTTGCACTATTCGTTCAATAATAGATAATCATTGACCCGTGAATATCAGCAATTGAGGGTTTTTGTTATTATACGTCGATTCAAACATCGATATTATCTTGTCGACGAATATAATCCATGTAGTTTTTTATTTAGCTTAATTAGACAAGAATACGCCCGTGGTTCTGATATTTCATAGGGTTTTTCGCTACTTATGATGTTTCATTTTATTATTATCTTTCTAAGTTTTTAAATTCCCCAGTTCGGCACTTCATTTCATTCTGATTCTCTTCCTTCTTTTTTTCGATTTTTCTCTTTATTTTCACCCTTCGACTCCTTAAACTTCGGGCTTTCCTCTGTCTTCTTCAACTTCTCTATATTCTTCTTCTTCTTCTTCTTCTTCTTCTTCTTCTTCTTCTTCTTCTTCTTCTTCTTCTTCTTCTTCTTCTTCTTCTTCTTCTTCTTCTTCTTCTTCTTCTTCTTCTTCTTCTTCTTCTTCTTCTTCTTCTTCTTCTTCTTCTTCTTCTTCTTCTTCTTCTTCTTCTTCTTCTTCTTCTTCTTCTTCTTCTTCTTCTTCTTCTTCTTCTTCTTCTTCTTCTTCTTCTTCTTCTTCTTCTTCTTCTTCTTCTTCTTCTTCTTCTTCTTCTTCTTCTTCTTTCTTCTTCTTCTTCTTCTTCTTCTTCTTCTTCTTCTTCTTCTTCTTCTTCTTCTTCTTCTTCTTCTTCTTCTTCTTCTTCTTCTTCTTCTTCTTCTTCTTCTTCTTCTTCTTCTTCTTCTTCTTCTTCTTCTTCTTCTTCTTCTTCTTTTCTTCTTCTTCTTCTTCTTCTTCTTCTTCTTCTTCTTCTTCTTCTTCTTCTTCTTCTTCTTCTTCTTCTTCTTCTTCTTCTTCTTCTTTCTTCTTCTTCTTCTTCTTCTTCTTCTTTCTTCTTCTTCTTCTTCTTCTTCTTCTTCTTCTTCTTCTTCTTCTTCTTCTTCTTCTTCTTCTTCTTCTTCTTCTTCTT
The DNA here is from genome assembly GCA_964036315.1 of Acanthosepion esculentum. Taxonomy (NCBI): domain Eukaryota; kingdom Metazoa; phylum Mollusca; class Cephalopoda; order Sepiida; family Sepiidae; genus Acanthosepion; species Acanthosepion esculentum. Next base: position 110,799,052 of record OZ038478.1, read on the forward strand.
CTTCTTCCTTCTTCTCTTCTTCTTCTTCTTCTTCTTCTTCTTCTTCTTCTTCTTCTTCTTCTTCTTCTTCTTCTTCTTCTTCTTCTTCTTCTTCTTCTTATTCTTCTTCTTTCTTCTTCTTCTTCTTCTTCTTCTTCTTCTTCTTCTTCTTCTTCTTCTTCTTCTTTCTTCTTCTCTTCTTCTTCTTCTTCTTCTTCTTCTCTTCTTCTTCTTCTTCTTCTTCTTCTTCTTCTTTTCTTCTTCTTCTTCTTCTTCTTCTTCTTCTTTTCTTCTTCTTCTTCTTCTTCTTCTTCTTCTTCTTCTTCTTCTTCTTTCTTCTCTTCTTCTTCTTCTTCTTCTTCTTCTTCTTCTTCTTCTTCTTCTTCTTCTTCTTCTTCTTCTTCTTCTTCTTCTTCTCTTCTTCTTCTTCTTTCTTCTTTCTTCTTCTTCTTCTTCTTCTTCTTCTTCTTCTTCTTCTTCTTCTTCTTCTTCTTCTTCTTCTTCTTTCTTCTTCTTCTTCTTCTTCTTCTTCTTCTTCTTCTTCTTCTTCTTCTTCTTCTTCTTCTTCTTCTTCTTCTTCTTCTTCTTCTTCTTCTTCTTCTTCTTCTTCTTCTTCTTCTTCTTCTTCTTCTTCTTCTTCTTCTTCTTCTCTTCTTCTTCTTCTTCTTCTTCTTCTTTCTTCTTCTTCTTCTTCTTCTTCTTCTTCTTTCTTCTTCTTCTTCTTCTTCTTCTTCTTCTTCTTCTTCTTATTTATTATTATTATTATTATTATTATTATTATTATTATTATTATTATTATTATTATTATTATTATTATTATTATTATTATTATTATTATTATTATTATTATTATTATTATTATTATTATTATTATTATTATTATTATTATTATTATTATTATTATTATTATTATTATTATTATTATTATTATTATTATTATTATTATTATTATTATTATTATTATTATTATTATTATTATTATTATTATTATTATTATTATTATTATTATTATTATTATTGTTATTCGTCATGACATTATCCACTGAGCATCACACAATTCCACGTAGATAAAACCATTATTAAGGAGTGGGCTGTACTTGTGAGAAAATATTTTATATTTCTTTAAGGCGTTGACTACTAGGGATCCCTTCAATGAGCTTCGTGGAATCTTTTTCCAATCAATCCGAAGGCCCCAACTTCAAATGGAATTGTTGATGTCCTCATGTGTAGCATGTTTGAGATTTTGATTTCAAGGTCCTTGTATTTTGATAGATTTGTGAAGATATTCAAAGTTACATTACAGTCTGCAGGGATTGTCATAGAAGGGAAGTAGACACATTTCGTATGTGTGGTCTTAGCAATTAGCTTGCATTGTTCTGTCTGTGTGAATTGTCTCATAAAAGTGTAACAGGCCCTATCTCTGTAACCGGATTTGGGTGGTGTTCATGCAGGTTCCTTGCCGTAAAAGTTGCATACTTTCTAATACAGTTATTCGCCCACTCTGTCTTGTAGGGTTTTACATTCAGTGGATGCCAAAACTGTGCAACCTGATACAAGATAGGCAATCGTTTTTGGATACTTATCACAGAATCTGCATTTTGGGCTAACATAGTTTTTCGGGGTATTTGCTTGATAATTTCTACTTAACAAGCATTGGTCATGGACAGAAATAATAAAACTTTCGATTTCAGCTTTGAACACTGTACAACGTAGCCATTTCTAGGTACGGCGTTTGCCTACGTCAGCTAGTGTGGTCCAGGCAGAATATAGTCCCTGAAGTTGCTTATCCTGTCATTGTTTATGTATTTGAGCGATTACATTTGCTTTTGCTTTCTTTTTTAAGTTTGTTGCAGATGCAGTTGCTGTATTATGCTATGTTTGAATTTCTTTACCCATGGGAAACTCAATTTTTAAATTGTTGGCCTACATTATTGAATAAATTTTCTTAATTCTTTCATGTTCATTGATACAGATCATCATCCAGTCTTCTTGAGTTTCTAGGTATCTTTGAAAGACAATTGTTTTAGTTAAACTAATCCTCTGCCTCCTTCGGACGCGGGCATATACAGATGATTAACATCAGCCGGGGATGATGCATGCGGATATAAATGATAAACTTTCTTCATTTGGCGTCCATTAGCTTAATGTCAGCTATGATTCAGTTAAGGATGTAAGGGATGGATTAAGGACAGACAAAACAGTAGTGGTGAAATGAGATATTAATGTGGTTGGTAATGGTAGTGCCTATCGTGTGATATAGGTATAATGTCGTTTTCCACATTTCCATTCTGTATTTAAGGAAATGTATTACCACTGAGGAGACTTTGTACAATTCCAAATTCTTAAGGATACATGAGTGTGGCACACTATCAAAGACTTTGCGATAATCTGATGTGCTGACATTTCTACCTTTTTTCCTGCAATTTTCGAGGATCATTTTGTTCATCAATAATTGCTCTTTGACCCCATATGAACCTCTCCGGCATTCCTTCTGTTCCAGTGGAATACTTTTGTTTGCTTCGAGAAAAGAGTAAGTACATAAGGACAGACGTGATTAATTTATACTTGGTGAACTGGCATGTTACTGGCCTATAATTTTTCAGATCAACTGTCACTCGTTTTTGGCATGAGATATAAATAGCATCCGTAATCCATTCTGGGACTTCAGTAGAGTTGGTAATGAGCATTGATATTGTTTGTGCAAGTGTTTTATGGATTCATGACAAATGATAGAGCCCAAAATGGAGTACCTTGTCATTACTGGGTATTTCCATTTTGGAGTTTTCGTTAGCGCTTGCCTAAAATTATTCCTGGTTATATTTTCCCATTCTTGTAGAGGTTTATTCATGATTCGTTCTTATTCTCGTTCACTCCTTTATACATTGGGGCTATATTCTTTTGGGCTGCTCCAAATATTCTCCCAATATTTATGCACGTTTTTCAATATATGGTGGATTTTCCAATTTACCTGTAAAAATTCTTAAGTTCCGTTTGGAATATTTTATTTTGGCGATATAACCTCCAGTTTTTCTTACAGTCTTGTATGTGTGCGTTTAACTGCAGTTTCTTCTTAGCATTTCCTTAATTGCTGGAATTTCATCTGGTGATTTAATTTTATATCTCCGCTAGACCCTTCTGTATTTGCGTGTAGAGACATTTGGATTTCTTGTGATATTATCCAGTACGGATATCTCACATCTGATTTCCTTTATTTCTTTAATCACTTTTGCCTTCCAAGCTTCATTTTCTTGACCCGAGCTTCCCAGTAGCTGTTAATGCACAATGAGTTTATTTGATAGTGTCATATGAAATGTTCCAGCTGACATTTGTGTGAGAGTTACTCTACTGATTTTACGCTTCGGTGAGTTCACCTCAGTTCTTTTCAAGTAATTCTATCCTAATTTAGTTTTTGACTCATCTTCAGCGACATCACCCAGATAACTGCAGTTTTTATCGCGGGTAGATTGTTCGGTTTTATTTGCTGGGGAATTATCATTTTGTAAATAATTTGTTTTAAATTTTTACTCATCATCTGTCATATTTATTTCTCCTCTCATCTCTTTAATTTTGGAGTGACGAGTTATTGTAGTTTGTTTTATATTTTAATTTATCTGATCAATTTCTGCATTTGTGTATCTTTTGTTTGTACGATGTCATTACGAATATTGATAAGCATGTGTAGTTTGAGATATGATCTTATTCCAGTTCCTACCATAGTTCTCCATATGTGGTATGTCTGATGCGTGATGTTCGTTTATGGATTTTCGAGTGAGGTGAAAATGGTAGTCATGACATGTTCTTCGTGCGTCCATTGCGTTCACTTTGTTTTTATTAGTTGATTTTGCATCGAGTCAATTGGTCCAATGTTGGAAATAATCCGGGTTTGTTAATCAGGTGTATCTTCAGTGTTAGAAGCGTTTGTGCTAGAGACATATTTTTCGGACACAGACTGTTTCCTCTTGTTGACCGCGGCGATGGCCGATCCGGTATGAATGTTTGTTCTTAATCATTGAGATTTTTAATTCCTTGCGTTTTATCCTTAACTGCCAAGAAGTAAATTTGTTCAAGGTACCAGCTCTAGTACAACTATTGACCAAGACTAAAGAGCTTTTCCAGCTCATGAGATGGAGGGGTATATTGCGATGTCCATGTTTCAAGAGTTTATCGTATACTACTGTATTCAGGTGGGTAACTTATGGATATGGAAATGGTATAGACTATAATTAGTTTTAACTTAGTATAAATCCCTATGACCACGGTCAAATGAAATGTCAGAAGTGGACATACTTTTATACTGCTGGTTTTCGCAAAAAGTGAATTAAAAAATTAAAGTCAAAGAGACTCACATTATAATTAAAGCAAATAAAAATACAATTTCAAATTGCATAAAATTCACCATAGCTTACATGTTGAAAGAATATGGTATCAAAAAAATAGTAATCAAGTTTTATAGGGTAGATCACACCCCATACTAGGTTCACTAAGGAATTCCTTAAACAAGGGAAAAGAAAAGAAGAAAAAGAAAATAGATTTTACATTTGGGGTAATTTCTGAACATCCTAATAATAGCAGACCCTTAAAGTAATTATTATTATTATAATTCCTACTTCCTCTTCCTCCTCCTCCTTTGTATTGAGGAAAATAACTAAAAATATGAGCGTATGCTACATACAAAATATTACCAGGCTCCTTTAACTTCAAAACAAAGACTCATCTCGGTGGATTCAGATACATATTGACTTGACTTAATTTGTCACCGAGTTAAACGAGTAGGACAAAGTGAGGATCATCTTCAGAAGCAATGCTCTGCAAGATTAACTTACTAGCGGTCATCCAATTCGAATGTATACATGAACGTATAATAACATCTTATCACGCATATTTTCACGATTAACACTCTCACACAAACACAAATATACATATATAAGCACACATCGTTCTCTATTTAGCAGCTAGCAATGAAAAAAAAACAGAAAGTGAATTACTGAGCAATTATCACCGAGTGTCTGTGAAGGTTATATACCTCACATGTAATAATCAAAGGTCCTATGCATTAATAATGGTGCTATACCCAATAACTGTCCTATAATTAGTTCTTAACGCTCATAACCTTCAGCTTTCAGCCTCTACAATTTCTGATTTATCATTTGCAACGACCTAAAAGCATTTGTAAACAAGATAAACCTCGACAAACAAATGTCAGATCGCAAGAGAAAACCAAGTGTAGAAGTCTTATTTCTCAAGAGGCAAAAATATCTCAGTAAAGTAGCAGAATTATTAAGACAAAACAAAACAAATTTCGAGTTATTTATAACGATGCTTCCATTAAATCCTGTCTAATATTGATACAGAAAAAAACGAAAAGCAAACTTCTTCCAGCATAATTGACGAGCCCTGTCCAAACAATTTCAAATCATCATTGAAACTATAATATTGTGTTGGAACAATTATTCCCTGAGTTATTCAGTAGATGGCGCTTGAACAGTTGATTTCTTTGCATAGTTGACAGGAATATAAATATAGTGAAAATTTGCATTTCAATGCATCTTTCAATACGATTCCTATATGGATAGTGAATTTTGAATATGTTCATATTCATTATGAAACTAGAGATAATTGAAAGACGATTTTCTCATTTAATGCTATTTTATTACCGAAAACGTAAAACGTACAAACAGAAAAAAAATATATTTTCAGTTTATCGAGATAGGGCAAGAGTTATAATTTAGCAAGGTTCAGAAGAGAGAGGTTTGATCTGGTAGAACTAGAAAGCTCCGCCAGTCCTTTAGTAAATGGTGATGACCATATGCAGAAACTGATGAAAAATCACCCAGATTCACAAAAGGAAACGCAGCAGAGATAATCTAAATATGACATATCTGGTATTTGAAAATACTTCTATATGTGAAGGGTTAAGATGTTTTGGGTGTCTCACGATTTAATGTTAAAAATATGATTAGAAAATGTATGTTCAAATGCAACAAAAGTGATTAGGATTTTTTTAAGGAAAAATGACATGCAATGGAAAAAAGTATTGATTGCTACAATTTGGAGGGAAAAGTTTACTAGCTAAAACAAAAGGTATCGCCGTGAAATAATCCAAATACGGTTTCCAACCAAAAATGTAATATCATGTTCCTGGTATCATTGGATGTATATTTTGTATTTTAAACAGATTTCTAAAATCAAATCATAAATTCAGACAAATACATTTCCTATTTGGTCGATGAAAATATATGTGAATGGCCGATCGGATGGGCATCGATTTGAATCAGGAAGATTTCAAACGTCACATCTCTTTGTAAAGTTTGCATGTTTGGCTGAGATGTTCTACTCCATCCAGTTTTCAATTATTTTAGAAAAACCACTAAGTTCTACTCTAGAATGATGGCAGGCTCTGAAAGAATAAATCATAAAGTTGGCTCAAATATGCCTAAATGTAGTAGGCCCATTTAGAACATATCGGATTAATATTCATATATATATATATATGCAAATCAACGGACAAGTTGGAAAAATCTAAAACTCTTATCCAGATAAAGTCTCGAACAAAACTGACAATACTGAAAAAAGAAAAGAAAAAGGCGTAAAGGTATGCCTATCTACTCAATAAAGTGTTCCAAGCCTAGATATTCTATACGGAATAAAGAAAAACGATTAACAATGTTAAATCCTATGAAAGGATAGCGCTAGACGTATCCCGAATTTCACTCATCTTCAGACGACTTCAACCCGAATGAAAGAAGGGAGGGACGAGCTTTATATAACCAGTGGCTATAAATCATCACGGGGAAATATAACGAAATAATTTTATTATGAAAAACCATGGATAACAGGACCTTCATAGTGGAAAAAGAAAATAGGCGAAAAAACAAACTGTAGGTAGACAAAAATAACAATGGTCGTACAGAAGCGTCGGGTTCAGTGGAATACCACACACCCACCCCAAACAATAAAATAACCCAATAGTGTGTTTTACGTTATGTCTACATCTGATAATTAACTCTGATACTATTATGAATTCTTTTGTCGTTTCTCAAACTTAGTATCGTAATTTTTCTTCCATGCTATCAGCGTTTTTGTATTTACTGTGTTTACAATTCAATTAATGATTATTTTACCTTTTATTCCCACTTATTTTCAGTAGTTCATATATATATATATATATATATATATATATATATATATATATATATATATATATATATATATATATATATATATATATATGTATATATATATATTTTCTGATAGTGATCTCTGATTTTCTTCTCTTATTGACTTATATTTACACACTTTTGAGCTAAATGTATGTCATATATAAGATAATTTTAGAAATTATATAAAACATATAAATTTATGATTTCCAAAATGATATAAAATATATATCCTTGATATAAAATTGCAAAAATTTATATGTTAGCCCTCAAGTACATGAGTGAGCTTGTCTCGCTACCTGTACGATGTTTTTCACCCAAGGAGCAATTCTGTCGCCTTTAATTCTGGGAAGATCCGACATGTCCACTTAGAGCATCACGTATGCATGTTCTTTCCTTGTTTGATTGTCCATTTCATTGAAGAAGATGTAAATGCTTTTTAGTGTTTTGCCGAAAATTCACGCACGTAACACCGAAGGAGTCAATCCTATCAGCAGGTGTATAATATCGGGTCTGTTGGACAATTTGTGAATGTTTTCAGGAGAGTGCATTATTCATCAGTGGCGCCTTTCGATGCCATGATGAAGGTTATTCCTACAGCTGTATCTCTGGACGATTCTCTGCCTGTTACTTATACATGCAACTCCTGAGGGTGTGTCTTTCTCACTGCCTAATAGTCTGCCCCAACCACTACACACATACAAATCAAAATAAAAATGAGTATATATAGAAAACCCAAATTTAAAAAAAAACAAAGATCGCACGAATACAACCTCCTAAACCAACGTGAGTGGAGCGTCGTTTCAACTTGCCAGATGTGGAAGAATATCTTCTTCAGTCCAAACCTGTTACTTTCTGAAACCAGTATCAACGCTTCAATCACGCTAGGTGAACTCACATTCCCGGGATACTCACCTCTTATTGCTAAACACTACCACCTAAAACGCTACACACTCGGGGCTTACATCAAGGAAGAGATTCCCTCTGGCAGGGACGAAAAAAAACGAAAAACCCGATCTCTCGTATATATGCTTCCGCGTGGTATATATCTATATTATCACGTTTGTCATAGCTCTGTATCGGCCTTAGGACGAAGAGACGGTAATCTTCAACCGAAATTCTATGAAGATTGATAGTATCCATATTCAATTTCCCTCGGTTAGTTTTCATATTAGCGGTGACTTTAATATTCATCATAATTAATGATTACTACACTCCATCAAAACCGATGATGAAAGCAGATATTGCAGAGATTTCTCCATTGTTCATGAACTAATTAAGATCCTGAGTGAACCTATACCTGTACCGGGCGCGACGGGACATTAGGCGAACCTCCTCGACTTCTTTCTATACTCCTACCTTGATAAATGCTTAGTATAAATTTAACCCCACGAAGAGCGTTAGATCATTACCTAATCAGTGTCCAGATTCATGCCAAACCTAAAGCATTCCCTGATGTACTGTTCCATAGAACGATTTTTTGCTATGGGAATGCAGTATGGGTCAACTTTCGATCCTACATTTTGGAATCTCCCCTCCCAACCTTCTTCAATCGTGCTCCCTCCAAATCACCTGCCCTTGTCATTGATTGGATCTCGTCTGGAATGGAGAGTTTATACAAAAAAAAATCAGAAACAAGTATAAGCCGTCGTTCACCCCTAAATGCGTTGCAGCTATAATTCACCGAAACCACTACTTCAGTATCTATCGCAAGGAGAGATATTGTTTGATCCTCTCTCACTACAGACCCATCAGTCTCCTCAATATCATCAGTAAGAGTTTTGAGGCCATAATCAATAAGAAGGTTGTAAAGCCTCTTCAAAAGAACCACATCCTATGCGACGATTAGTATAGGTTTCGATCATTTCGATTTTGCAGACCTCCTAACTATCATAACTATCGTAACTCACACAATCAGTGAGGCTCTTTAAAACAAACACATCTCGAGGACCATATCAGTTGATATCTCAAAAGCCTTCGAGACGCTGTGGCACAAAGGTTTACTACACAATCTCTCCAGTTATGGAGTCACTGACAGTGTCGATCATAAAATCCGTGCTAACTTGTAGGCTCATGACGTTAGTTATTAATGGCCAGCGCTCAATGTAGCCGACCCCAGGCATCAATCTTCGGACTAACCTCTTTTTGAACTGCATAAATGATCTGCCTAAGAATATAGCCAAATTATTTATAGATATCTATGCCGATCATGAGAATATATAGGGGCACACCTATAAAACTCTCGATGATCAGAGATTGACGACTGATCTCTCTTCCGGTCTGACAAAATGTACAAAATGGGGTAAAAACTTGCTGATTTCATTCAATATCTCGAAGACCAAGGTAATTCCATCATGCGAATCTGTTCCCGAACTACCACCAGTCACGAAGAATGGAGGTCCTCTCGGTAAGCACCGTGCCATGAAATACTATTGGTCCTCACTATCACAACCGACCTCAGGATGAACGCGTACATAAGATCCATTGATAACGATGTAGGTAAAATGGTCGGCTCCCTGTACCGCCCCCGTAAATACGTAACTCCTCCCGCTATTCTCTACCTTTACAAGCGCCACGTCAGGACAAAAAATAGAGTAATATTGTCATGTTTGGGCGGAATCTGCCAAGACCTCACTCTCCAGCCTTGATAAAATCCAAAAGCGTCGCAGAGCCACTGTTGGTGCTTATTAATTATTCATCCCTGGATGTCTTATTTGATTGAATATTTAAATTAGTATTTCGAGGATTTAAAAGCCAAATAATAAGGTTTCTATTGGATTAGTATCTATAGAGTGCGGTAGCTATATAATTCATTTTGGTTGTTGAATACATTTTCTATAAGATCAAATATGAAATTATCAGAATGTGTGGGATCCTTTTGTTGAACGTAATTACACGTCGCATTAAGAATTTCTGTGATATAACTTGTATTACTGCATCAATGTAAACTTGAAAGAGACATATTAACCTAAAATTTATAATCATTCTCCCCATTTATATTAAATGTATTATCAATTAAGAATGGCAGCATAGATGCAATGCCTACAATACTCGTCCAAAAACTTTATTATCGCCTCAATGTTGTCCTATACGTTTTACGTCTTTGTTTATTTTCATGGGATCACAAATTCTGCTACCAAGTCAGACAATGAAACAATATATCAATAACTGAACTTTACTGTTGAGAAAACAGTAAATATGCTTTTATAAAATCATTGGCTCAAAGAACACATTTGTGCTCTTAATCTAAAGTCATTTATCCTGGTTAGCCATTGCTTTTAATATTCTGAAGATTTATTTCTGTTTACATATTTAACAACATTTTTTCAAATATTTTTGCTAGTCAATACATTTCTATTGCTTCTTCGAATTGATTTTTTTTAAAATCCGATATCTATCTATCTATCTATCTATATATATATATATATATATATATATATATATATATATATATATATATATATATATATATATATATATATTTATATATATATGTGTGTGTGTGTATTTATGTATACACGTGTGTGCACATGCGACAGTGTGTATGTGTTTATATAAATATAACACTTCCATATATTTTTACTTCAATGATTATTTTAGTCGATTATTTTTAGTCTGATGTTATTATGCAAAGGAAATGAAGATGAATAACTCAAAAGCCTGAACCAATCTTTGTAAAATTTCACGTCCTTCATTTCCAACGTTACTAAAATATTTAACTAAATTTCTGCCATTTTCAATAGTCAGTTTTTGAGATATTTAGAATTTACGATGATCGATTGACTGAAGTTAGTATGCATATTAAATTAACATTAGCTTAAGACCTCTGAAATCTAATAAAAAATAGTTTTGTTTTTCTCCATAAAATATGTTGAAACATGAGTACAGTGAAGGATCTAACAACTGCTGAAAAACAGAAAATGACAACATTATTGAGTGATGGAATGTTCACATTGGAGATATCAACGCAGCTTCGCAGAGATCATGGAACGATAAAGAAGAAATATAAGTTGATAAGCAAAGAAAAAGGCTTTAAGAAATTGCTTCTTCGAGACGAAGGCGATCTATTGCGAAACAACCACTTTTGACTAGCGCTCAGATCTTTTAATAGAATTGAATTGAGTGAATCAAGAAGGACAAAATTTGTAGAATAATTTGGGATTTGTAAAAATAATCTCCTAGCGAACCTCATTTCAATAAAGCAAATATTTTAAAGCGATAAAATTGTGACAAATTGAATTTTCTAAAGTAACTTTCACAGACGAATTTTGACATTATCCAATTAGACGTGCCTCTGTATAAAAGAAGGCAACAATGTGGTAGTAGTGCTATGATAAGGGCTGGAATTGTGGACCATCTTATTATTGGATAATAAAGTCGATGAAAGAGTTGAACTGAATAGAGCTAACTATTGCGATTTTATGTGAAAAAAAATCTTTCTTTGAATGGTATGGGTTTCGGAGTTTCAAACTGAATTGTGTATTTTTGCTCAATACACTTTCTCCTGCATTTAAGCTCACCTGTGAATTCTTAGGACACAAAAGATTTACAGGAGAGAAGATAATGGAATGGTCACCATCAAGTCTTGATCTGTATCCGATCTAAAATCTATGGTTAATTATGAAGATGAATTTATTTGAAGGTGGCAAACAAGATAAGAGCAAAGCAGACCAATGGGATACAATTAAAACTAGCATGTCGGAAATTGAACCTGTAGTAAAAAAAATAACAAAAGCAATAGATAATACACTACTGGCTGTTATTGTAAAGAAGTGTCACTATATTAAAATGTAAAGGATTCAAAGTCTTACCATATGTGTGTTATTTCTTCTATTCTAGTTGTTGATCAATTTCTGATGATTTTATTACCTTCATATTGAAGTAAAATGTGATTATTTCATTGTGCCTAATAACTTCAGGTAGATTATTAGAATATATCAAATATCTTCAATAACTTCATTAAAACATATTGATACTACGTAATATTTTAACTCGGACTTTGTTTTGACATCTAAATTGATTGTTTAGAATTTGACATTTTTTTCAAACCAAAATTGAATTATTGGAATTATTGGAATTTATACGATTTGCTTAATAACTTCATTCAGTGTTTATATGTATGTTTAAATATTAAATATATGTATATATGCGCGTGTTTGTGTGTGGGTGAGGGTTGTTACAGAATAGTAATATATTATATAATATAATAATTATATATATACAATATTATATACAATCAATCAGCTGCATGGACAAAAATATTTCTCTTTCCAAAAACAGATACTGCAAACTGAAATGTCTTTTTTAATGGGGTTCACCTCATGCAAGTCACTAAAACCGCTAAGACACAAGGGGTTAATGGGTGTGATGTAGAGGTTTTAGAAAAAAAAACATTGCTAAGGAGCAACAACAAAAGAAGAAGAATCCGGAGGACAGTAAAAAGCATGAAGATGGAAAGTAATTCGACAAGATAGAAGTGCGAGAAAAGAAACTGTTAGCATAGAAGTTACGGTTACATCTAGTCAATTAGACTTTAAATTGGTGAGACCACATCGCCATTCTAGTAATGCGCTTAAATCCAAAAAGTCTATGTACCATAGCGAAGAGCTCATCCGAATAATTACCATGAAATATTTATAGAATAAGCAAAGGGATGAAACCTTACGGCGGTGAGAAGTCGCTGAAGCCTAGACGCTAGATCAGGAACAATAATATTTCCGATTGTTCTTTGGATTTCATGAAGAATCTCTATATAAATAGCAGGAGCACGGGACCATATATGGAAACAATATTCTAAGCATGGACGAATGGTAGACATTTAGATGTAAGAGAGATTTTAAAGAGAATTTTTCTAGCGCAACACAGTGACCTACTTTCTTAGCAGCTGACCTACAAATAGATTCAATATAGTCTTTTCACTTCGCTCATGAAGACGCTACGAGTCACTCTCCTAGAGTTTATCATGATGATGAAAGGCAGAGGGAGTTCTATCCGATGATTACTGGAAAGCAATTTAGTGTGGCGGCGTTAAAATTAACAAGCCATCGTTTTCTCCAGTTAACAATAGTCTGGAGATTGTTTTGGCTATCAGTTGCCATTTTGACCTAATCAGACTATCGAGAGAGGGGCAAATGGTTGTGTCATCAGCGTAGATACTATGTTGAGAGCTGATGCAATGCGGAAGTTCATTAATGAAAAACAAATTAGGACCAATAATGGAGCCCTGGAGAAGACATACATGAGTAAGAAAGGAAATGGAAGAGAGGAAAGACTGGAAATCGACATCATTAAGCACTCCCGTAAATCATTACTATTTCACCATGAAGAAGCATAGATAAAGAAAGATGGGATATTTGACACTACAATGGGAAGCTTTACTAAATAAATTAAACATATGAATCACCGAGAATGTACATATTCAAAAATTATCAGCTATTTGATTACATATCAAAGTTTATTTTAAAGTTATTAAGGGCGTCTACAGGCTCGTAAATACGAACGTGTTTATAAAGGAAATGAGCTTGATACTGATACCTTGCACTTTCTTTTTCCTAAGCATGTGACTGTTGAAATATTTTCCGTTTGCGTTAAATTATACATATCACTTTCTCTCTGTTCTTCATAGAGTTCGTCGTTCACCTATTTCTGTGTAACTTTGTCTCACTTGCATATCCTATATCTTCTATTTTGAAGTTATTCGACATTCATTCTATATTTCATTGTCTATCTAATAATATAAACTTTCTCCAACACAATGCTATTTGTCATCTATCTATCTATATATCTATCTATCTATATATCTGTTTTTACTACATTAAAGCAGAGTTATGTTTGTAATATTAGTGCGTTCTTTCAGATGATTAAATGAGTAAATGGGTCCTCACACCATCCAACCCAGCTCTCCTCTCAGTTTTAGGTTTTCTTTGTGGCAGGGAGCCATTCACTTCTTCTGCGTCTAATGCCTACGGCAGAGGTTCCAACTAGATACAGTGGAATATTGATTTATTTCATTACTTTCTGACTTGGGGATTATACAAAGACAATCTCTTCAACTAAAAAGCACGACATTCGTGAAATAGTAAACTGTTCAATGCATGTACGTTAAGGAGGGTAGTAGCTTAATTTCGTCTGATATGAAGGTATTCATATAATATTTAACATGAACCGGTTTTTCATGTTTCATATATTAAAATAACAATACTATAAATATTTTATTTTGGAAATATTTCATCTTATGTGTTCTTGAAGAGTGATATAAAGAGTGAAAATAATGTCTCTTTTCCCTTATATATATATATATATATATATATATATATATATATATATATATATATATTATAGGGTCTTTCCCAAAAATGCATACACACTTTAACAGTTGATAGCTTAATTGATTTTTTCCCTTTACAGGTTAATCCAATTAGAATTAATAAGCTTTGAACAAAATAAATTCATTCCAAAACGCTACTGGAAGTGTGAAAACGCATTTGAAGTTCAAAGTCAGTTTAGAAGGGAAATTCAAACACATCCACCAACTCGACTTGCCATCACTCGAATTAGAGATAAGTTTGAAGTTGATGGAACGGTTCACAATGTCCACGAGAAGCGTTCTGGATTACCACGGACATCCTACAAGCCCCACAATGCAAGAATTAGTACTGAGACATATCACAAATGTTAAACCGTTGTCAATGCAAAAGTTACATTCCAAGATTAATCCATGCTATTAATGACGATGAACTAGACCGAAGTGTGGAATATTGCCAATGGTACTTGGAACCATGTTCAGAAGATGCACACTTTCCAACAATCATTGTATGAAGTGATGAGGCCACATTCAAATTAAATGGTTACAATAACCGCCATAATTACATCTATTGGTGATCTGAGAATCTGCATGTTATGGTGGAACATCATGTTAATTTACCGGGAGTTAGAGTGTGGTGCGGTTTAACACCAAGAGGATTAATTGGAACATTCCTTTTTACGCTACTGTGACTGGTACTGTTTACTTGAAGTTGCTGCAACAGTCTATCATGCCAAGCATTAGAGATGACTTTGAAGATGAGGAGTTATATTTTCAGCAAGTTGGATCAACCTCACACTACCATAATAATGTTAGTTCCTACCTTGATGAGATCTTGCCACACAGGTGGATTAGACGAAGTGGTTTCGTAGAATAACCTCTGCGTTCAACAGGCCTCAAACAACTAGACATTTTTATGGGATATAAAAGACAATGTCTACGCTATGAAACCTGCCACAGTCTCTTAATTAAGAATGGACAAAAATATAAAAAAAAGTGTGATGTTTGCGACTTCATTGCATCACGTTGTAAGCAGTGCCTGTACGAGAACGGGGGTCAGTTTGAAAACAGGCGTTGACAAAAACAATAAAATAATGTCTGTAGATTTTATTAAATTTTCAAAATGAAATGTATTTTAATAAACGCTGACTTTATAATTATTTAAAGTGTGTATCCATTTTTGGGCAACAGCATATATATATATATATATATATATATATATATATATATATATATATATATATATATATATATATGTTTAGAAGGAATTATTTTTCTTGTAGTATTTAAAATAAGTTGTTTCGTAATTAATATATAATAAGTATTTTTTCGCATTGATCGATTATATATATATATATATATATATATATATATATATATATATATAAGAAAAAGCGACATTAATATATAATTCTATTAAAAAATACGCTCTTAAATAGGCACTCCGAGGCGGTAGTCAGTGATGTGATTTGATCGCGTCGTTCAACATCATACTCCCCGCCACCAAGTCGACCCAATCAGGGGAGATCAATCTCCGGTCCCCACCTCTCGATAATATTTATTTCTGTAAAATTAACAGAAAATGTGGTACAAGGCCTAAAAAAGGGCGGTATCGGGAAGGATGGTCATCATCTGTCTTAATTGAAAACTTAGCTAGCCACAACATACAATACAATAATCCTAACACCAAAACAACACAATCTTACTTACCTTTCTTACTACATCCCCCAAAATACCACATTGTCTCAATGAAAACCTAAATAGTCCCATATGTACAATCGTTTTCTGTGGGGGAAGGGGAATAAAAAAACAAATTAAAAATCCCCAATTAATATATACAATATGAAATAAACTATTTACAAATCCAAACAAAATTATGTTATTAGTAAAAAAACCACAAACCTTAAATGTGGCAGAAATATCAGTTAACTGGACGAAATCGATGCGGGACTATAATAATGTAGAAACATTCATCACTCTGAGACCACAACAAAATACGAAAAAACATACACGCGAAACAAAAGGCGTGTTAAGTTATTTTGTGTACGTAATATAACTAGTGAGCCAACCAAAATGAGCTGACTCATTTTATAGTCCACCCATAGAAGGTTAACCAATAAGAAGACTTGAAATATTCGATCCGATGTGTATAAAGGCGGCCATTTTTTCCTTTCTTGTCCGAATATCCACTGCCAACCTCTGATATGTAATACCTTAAGAATTCCTGAATAGCTGCTACTAGACATTGGTGCTGTTTCATTGAACAAATAAATTACTACGTCGGATTTCTACATTCAAACTACATTAAACATGTTTTAAAAGGCGTCCCGCACCCACAAGAGAACTGACATCACTGACCACCTAACGATGGAGGGGATGGGGAGTTAAACTAAAAGAAAAAAGGTACAGAAATAAAAAGGGCCAATGAGCAAACACTCCCTAGCTAAGTTTACTGGGAAAAAAGAAAAACTAAAGAATCAAAAACAGAAACCTACACTAGCCTAACATCTAGGGATGGGTTGTCCAAGTAACAACCCACAAAACAATATTCTGATGCCTAACCGACATCAAAATGCCACTCTAGGTCAGTCCCTTTTACTCGGCACATACGCGCAAGACTCATCCAACTTTTGCCAAATTCTGATGAGGTGAGCCGCCGCCTTTCCGTCCTAATCTTGACTTTAAGCTGATGCTTAAAGAAAAGGATCAGTTGCGAAGAAGTGAACCTCTCGCCATCATAGAATTCCTTCTGACGCATCGTCCAAATCACGACTCTCATAACACCTAGTAAGCAACAGAACACATAATGTTCAGCCTTCGTCCTCTGCGGCATCACATTTCTACAAACAGATCTGAACTAAAGGACAAAGAACTTTCCCTGCAGCATGCGGACAATGAGGCCTTCAACAAACTTGCACAATGGCACTACCACCCTGCAATGAAAGAAGGAGTGACCGACGGTCTCGACTTCCCCAATACACCGTCGGCAGTTTGGAGATTTCTCCAAGCCCACTGAACGAAGTCTATTGACGACCCATCGTTATTGAGGCATTTCAACCCAGGCGCCCACGGCCATATTGAGGGAACCTCCTGCTTCATAAGACCGAGCTCGTCAATTATCTCATCATGAACAGACCCCGTGAATAATACTCGATACAATGCACTACCAGACAACACCTGGACGTCGGAAAGGCCATCCGACGCCCATAAGAGGCGCTTCAGGGCATGACAACATACGCTGTAGAAGGAGCATTCGGCTCGGGGTGCACGGCCGGCCTCCTCCTCGCTCGAGTTCACACTTCTCATGGATGGGAAGTTTCTACTGACGTCTTCCTTCCAGAAGACGCCCTCCTCATCCGATTCGCGACACATTCTGTCTAGGAAGGCGATGCGAAGCATATGTTGACAAATGTCAACGTTAGGCATGACCGCCCTCAGAGAGATGAATGCAACAGATCTCCCGAGATAGAATAGCGGCCTTGCCTCTCCACAAAAAGAGAACAAGAGCCTTACTAATGAAATTAGTGTGGTTGACGGAAATGGAAGAACAGAGAGTCGGTAAAGGAGAATCGGGTAGAAGTGTGAAACACATACTTCTGCCCTCCCCTTTAAGGAAAGCCTCCTTGGAAACCACAAATTAATTGCGACTTCGGCCTTCCCTTGTACCTCGACCAATTCATTTCCAACTGGAGATCAGGACAGAACCAGACGCCGAATATCTTGACCGGCCCATTCGTCCAGAGGAAAGATCCGGGAAAAGAACCCCTCTCCTGCACCCAACCGCAAGCCAACAAACTTATCGCGGTTGATCTTTTCCCGTGTCACCATCTCATAACCACTGATCTCTTTGCTGACTTTGTCAATCTCAGTTCTACTCGACACAAGAACAGAAACGTCATCAGCATAGGCAGAATACCTGGCCGAGAGTTGTAGCCCCCGCGCAGAACCGGATTCGCCTTTAACTTTCGAAGGAAAAGTTCCAACGCAAGAATGTAAAGCAAAGGCGAAAGCGGAAAGCCTTGACAAATGGAGCGAGAAAATACGAAAGACTCCGATCTTACTCCATTCACTTCCACCAGCGCTCCGGGAGTCGCATGCAAAATTCGGATCCAGGAGCGAAAGTCGGGTCCAAAACCGGCCGCCGAAAGGACAACCTCCAGAAACCGATGGTCAACCCTATCGAAGGTTTCGACTGATCTAAATTGATCAGCGCGGCTTCACTGTCGACTTGTTCTAAGATCAAGCGTACCACATGCAGGTTGTCCGGAATAGTTCTGCCCTTCACAGCACAAGTCTGTTCGCAGCCAATCAGACTAGACAGGACAAGCTGCAAACAGTTGGCTAAAATCATCGCCAAAATCTTTAACTCTGTGTTTAACATAGTCAAAGGGCGAAATTTATTTAACGCATCCCCACCGTTCTTGTCCTTACGCAGCAACTTGATCACTCCCCTAGTGAAGCCTTGAGGTATAGACCCCTTCTTCATCCAGTTGTTGAAGATAAGTTCCAGCAAAGGAACAAAAACGGGCGACTGCCTCAAGTATACTTCATAGGGAAGACCATCTAGTCCCAAAGATCCAGGACAACCTGTTTCAGCTCTTCCTAGATTTCCGATTCTGTGATGGGACCCTCGCAGCCAAACGCTTCTATTGACTCAAGGCAGGGAAAGTCGGCTAAATAGGCGTCGAACCGAGCAGTGCTCTGACCGGGCTCCCTGGTGAAAAGATACTGAAAGTAATCCCGAAAGGCTTCACATATGCCCGCGTTTGTAGTCACGGTCCGCTTATCCGGCAATGTGACGCACGCGATATACCGAGACGCGCTCTGATTCTCCTCTGCGCGCAATTCAAACGGCCATATTCGTTGCCTCAGAGGACATTCATCCCTAACTACCAAAGCTTGATCCTTCTTGATAAGCAAGGAGGACAACTCTGCCTTAGCTAAGGCTATTTCCCCACTATCACGGGATTTAACTGCCCGATCAACATTTTGTTCTAATGCCGTTTGCGCCGCTATTCTATCTAGATTGAGTCGACGACTAAAGTCCGCAGCAAACGTTCTAATCTTGGATTTTAATTTATCCCACCAGGCGTCCCCTACAACCGCCACCGTCAATTCCCTCTGTATCATTAGTAGCACCCTGTTCCGGGAAATCCTGCTCACTAAATAATGAACAGTTTAATTTCCATTAGCTAGCCAACCTAACTTAGTCTTATCTAAGTTTACACGGACCCGGACAAGCCTATGAACCGAATAAAATATATAATGGAAACTTGGACACCCTAAGAGCCCTACCTCTACTCTCCTAACTAAGACTCGGTCCAGGTCGCTAGCAAGCGTCCCAGGAGCCGAGTTGTCACTATTTTTCCAAGTCCAAGTCGATAAAGTCCCGAAATGGTTTCACGGTTGTTAGTACCCGGTTTTTGCCCTATACGATCTATATCGGGGTAAAGGGGCGGCATTCCAATCCACCGCTAAAACTACCCGACGAGATGTCGTCAAGAACGCCTCGATCTGCCGAAAGAAAACAGGCCGATCAGAGCCTTATACTTTATGGTAATATTCAGCACACAAAGGCTGCCCACCGGATTTGCGAAGACAAGAGTACACGCAGCCTTAAAAGACTTGCTCACCAGCCGAGAGACACCTCTCGAACGACCATCCAAATATGCTGAGTAAAGGGAGAACCCCCTAGACAGTATGTCCCTACAGTAATGTGAAAAAATCCGGGTCGCTTGCTCACAACAAACATTCACCCCGAGGCGTTGAATGCCGCGAGAGGGCCTCGTCTCGGACATTTATACTAGCCCACCAGAGAGACACTGATCTAACCAATTAGGGTTGTTTTCCTGAATTGAACATAGACCGCCACCCCCATCAACCCGTGGCCCATATCAGTCTTGATGGACCCATCTTGAGAGATGCCGCCTATACCCCAAGGAAACGTCAATTTTAGTGCTCTTTTTCAATTTATCGTTTAGTTCAATTGCTATCAGCGGGGGCATTTTGAAATAGGCTATTGCTTCGTCCAACATGGCCCAAGCCTGCTTAGCCCCCGACCTAGTCCTTATTACAGTCAGAACCCTTTCCGCATTGAGAAAGCTTTTGGTACCTCAATGTTTTATCCGCGAACTGGTTCATTGATAAGAGGTATTTGAGGTCCTTTATCCTGTTTCCGTAATCACTGGCTTTTTCTGCTTGTAATGGGCATATTTTACATACATCTTGAGCGGAGTTAAATATATGCTTTTGTTTTTTTTCTATGACTGGTTAAGTCCTGTGTGGGGCTTCTAAGTCTTTTGTTTTGGGAAGGGAGCATTTCTGAGGTTTTAATGGGATAAAGACTGGGGGTGTGGCGAGGTTTATAATTTTGTCTAAACGGGGTGGGGTCTCTACTAAGAGGGGTTGAGGATCGAGTGGCAGGTAAGGACTTCTCTCTACAATGAGGAGTTGGGGGCTGGGAAGAAAGTGATGGGTCAGAGGTTGTGAAGGGAGGCCATCTTTGTAAAGATGAACTTTGGATGACTGTGCTGAATGTTGGGTAGTGGATACGGAGGGAGGTACTTTCTTAATGGGAGATGATTTTGACTTGCGTTGGTGATCTAATTTTTGTTTAAGCGATTTGATTTGTTCCGCTTTTTCAGAGCCGGGGTCATATTTTCTTTGGAGCTCCTTCAGTGTCGGTATTGAGGCCGGAGCGTCGCCCTTACTGTTGATGGAGGGAGTGGGACTGTAAGTGCCTTTTGTCGCAGGGGTTTCAGGGGACTGAAGACCCGCTGTCTGACGCTTCCCTCTGGCCCTACCAGAAACCTGCCATCGCCCCTCTCCCTCCTTCACAATTGCTCTTGCACCTGGAGAAGGCTCTTCGGGCAATGAGGGATTTGGTGTAGGCCCAACCGGGGGTTTGACCACTCCGGTTCCGGAAGCTGGCATGCCCATTACAGGCGAGGCAGATTTCAAAGACTCGGACAGAAGAGGAGTTTGGTCAACTGAGGCCTGACTTCCAGAGGCATTCTTCTCTGGACAGGAAGAGGAGAGGTGACCAGACTCTCTGCACTTCGAACAAACTGGGTTACGGCCGATCACTATGACGGGCAGCTTCAGGCCACCAACATCCAGACAGTTTGGGGTGGAGATGAAGGCTTTACGGTCCAACATGACATCCAAACTCCATACCTCAGTCAGGCTATCGCAGGAAGCACCCAGAATTTCTCCATAATGTGACAAGAATGACACCAGGTGTTCCCCGATAACCTAAGGTCCTTCTTTTGCCTTCGTACTCTATTCGTAGAATCAAATTTTTCGTGATTAGTTCACGACTCGATGCTCTAACGCAGTCTTCGGCAGTGGGTAACAATACGTCCCACATGAAAAAGCCCTTACCCTTAACGATTCGCCGTGGCTTAAACCCCAGGGACTAGTGTTTTAAACACTGTGTCTTTCGTCCAATGACAAATTTGGCGCGTACGCTAGTCGACGACAAAGACTGACACTATTATTTTATGAATCATCTTTAGTTCTTTAGTTCGAAAGGATCCTCCAAGAACCCACCTTCTATCACAAGGTGTGCGTAACTCTTGGCTTGCTGCAAGAACACCGCAATATCGATAATGCATTTATGCATCCAACAGCAGAGCGAATCCCAGGTACCAGCGGTATCACTTGTTTCGTTTTTTTTGGCCATTCTTGGCCTCCATATTTTTCCAGTTCTGGGGCTATTATTGGCCTCCATACTTTTTTGATTGGTCTTTTCTTGGCCATTATTGGCCTCCATAATTTCAAATCATTCTTGGCCATTTTTGGCCTCCATAATATTAATTTCGCCACCAACGGCCTCCTCACAAAACGAAGAAGATTCCAAGGTCGGGTTTTCGTCTAAATTGTCTTTATCTGGCGGGTCTTTTTTCGGGTTAAATAGATGTTTTCGAACAGATCTCCTAAAATCAGCGATTTTACTTTTCTTTTTACCGATTAAAACAAAGGTGCTCTTTTTTCCTTCTTTTCCATTTTTTAAAGGGAAGTGGAGGAGTGAAAAAAGAAAAAAAGAATTAATAGGTTCCGCCTTACAGGCGAAACTAAAATTACAGACAAAAAAAGCAGGTGACAAAAAAAAATCAAATATGCGAAAAAACAAAACAAAAAAAAAACAAGGCTCGCCAGAAAGCGAGACAGCAAGTAAAAAAAAATCACGGAACATATAAATAAATATATACAAAGGTTTGTACAAAAATTAAATGAAAATGAATCAAACAACAAAAAGGAAAAACACAAAACAGACGGACGTGTAAAAATTGACGAGTCGCATGAACAAAAATCGCCTTAAGGCGATACAAGTTTAAAAGTACAAAAACAAAATTTGACGACAGACGAGAAATAAAAGAACGAGGTTCGCCTAAAGGCGAAACAACAAATTTAAAAACAAAAACACAAAAATAATAGGCGAAACTCTATACAAAAATACGAAACAGCAAAAATACACAGAGCTAGTAAAAAAAAAAGGCTGACGATACGAAAAGATGTCAACCCGATAAACAAATATACCTTACATATCCAAAGATTAGAACAAATATGGCACAGAAAATTTGAAAACAAAATAAAACACGGAAGACTTAAACGATATTAAAAACAGAAACAAATAAAGAAGTAACATGTAAAAAAATTAAAGTCTGTCGTTAACAAATAAACAAACTAGCAGGGATTACAAAAAAAACGAAAATGTAAAAGGAAAATTAAAAGAAAAAGAAAATCAAAAGAAAACTAAAATAAAAGAAAGAGAGAAAAAATAAAGGGAAAAAATAAAAAATGAGAACGGTAAAAAAATGAAAAAGAAATAATCAAAAATGTTTCAAAACAGTCATAAGAAATGCAAGAAAGATAGTAATAAAATGAAACTTAACTAACAAAACTGTAGTTCAAAGAAAAAAAAACTTAGAGTCCGAAAAAAAAGTCGGGCGGCAATCACCAGTCTGAAAAATGACAGGGACAGCGAGAAGAAAAATCCCCACTCTCAATAGTTATTACGAAAAAATACATAATTGTGGCACAAGGCCGAAAAAAGGGGAGGGGTAAAGGCTGGTCCACACTAACTATCTTATACCTAGCTAATCTGATTCACGATCCATCCACTCATTACAATTTACCCACTCACCACAAGCACTCGTCCATCACCAATCAAACCTCAGGGCACCATAGGTGGACCTACAAAACGCGCCCCATGCCATAAAAATTTAATGATACTAAAATATATATAACAAAATCTATGATGAAAAAATGAGGGGAGAGGGAGATGAACCCAATAATCAAATAAAAATCAACACAAAGTAAACTAAACATAACTGATATTAGTAGGGCCCGTCCAACCCTCAAAAAAGAGAAGCCGCTGTATTCTGACCAGGGGACAAAATAAAGAAGCTCTCTCGCTAAGGGAGTGGGAAAAATATAGACGGGCATGGGAAATATGAGTTGACCCAGTCGAGATGAAAAGGGGCGGCAACAAACTGGGGAGGTTGGGAATCTCAACTTGTATCATAACCAAAGAGATAGCCGGGAACAGGCCAGGAACAACAATTACCCACATTAACTAGGTACACAAAAGCTTGTCTAACCTAACCGAGGGGAGGGCTCCGCAGGAAACCACCCCAATACGATTTAGGTTGACCTAGAAGAGAAAACCAACGCTAGCCAAGTTCAAACGAACCAAGCTCGCCTCTTTCGCCCACTTTTCGCGGAATACTGTCGAATACAATCGTTTTCTATCAGTTCTAATCTTCATCTTGCTCAAATAATCTCATTAGAGGCTGATGAGAAAGACGATTGCCTCGCAAGACTTCCTCCTGTCGCGTCGTCCAAATCATCATTCGGGCCGTGGCCAACAGCGTCAGAAACACCATTCGTTTCACCCCAGAATACCGGGGCGACACATTGTAACACGCGTATGCGCGATCAATGTGCACAAGCTTTTCGGGAGCGAGACGAGCCGTCAACTCGCTGACATGGTCCCATAAGGTCAATGGTAGAAAGCGTGCGAAGCCGTTTCCTCTAAAACGAGGCCACACCGTTCACAGTCTGGCAAATCCGCCAAGCCCCATATGAAGGCTTTGTCATTGAGAGTCAGCTGATTCCGAGCCAACCGCCAGGTAAGCGAAAACTCAGGGTTACTGAGGTAATCCGCCGCTGGCGCCTAAGACCAGTAAGAGCGAAACTCATCTTCCGACATGTCGAGCTGCTCACGTAGGGAATCATTCGCGACCACCCCATCCACT
Organism: Acanthosepion esculentum; assembly: GCA_964036315.1. NCBI lineage: Eukaryota > Metazoa > Mollusca > Cephalopoda > Sepiida > Sepiidae > Acanthosepion > Acanthosepion esculentum. Next base: position 110,823,753 of record OZ038478.1, read on the forward strand.
AAATAACTATAGAAGACCTTCCTATTCTGTGAAAGATTGAGGAATGAACGTCAAAGGAAATACGATTGATCCCGGGGCCTATGACGGCGCGCAACCAACGAGATGGGGGGATGGTAGTAAGGAAAGGAAACGCGTCCCTAACAATCCCCGCCATAATCGAATCTCCTATCAACGCGCGGCGTAGGAAAGCCAAATTCGAGGAGAGTTTGTGGTTCACCAAGTGTGGCATTCCCAGCCCCACCCATTACACGGACGTTGTGCACAGACCCATCTGTCGACCCGATTACCGGGTCCTCTCCATAAAATGGATGTTAGCGAGACCTATGGTCGTCACAGTGAGGAAGTATGGACACTCGGTAAAGGACAATCGGGAAAATGTATGTAGCACACACCTCCGCCCTGCCCTTCACGGACAAACTTGGTCGATGCCAAGTCTGACCGGCAGCATCGACCTTTACTCGTACTTCACACCAATCTTTCTCCAGCTGGAGGTCGGGTCTAAACCACACTCCAAGAATGTGTACAGGACCGTCCGTCCAACCGAAGCGGCCCGGAAGATCGACCCCCTTACAGTCACCTAACCGCAAGCTGGACGACTTGTCGCGGTTTATCTTGGCCCATGTCACCTTTTCGTACCGATCAAGTGCCTTCAATACGGCCTCAATGTCACTGCGGGACGACACGAAAGAAGATGTCATCGGTGTACGCGGAAACCCGTAGGGCCAGACTGTACGCCCTGTCTATTAGGCAGGGAAGAAGAGGCTCCAACGCCAAAGCATAAAGTAGAAGCGACAGTGGACAACCCTGACGAACCGACCTAGACAGCGCAAAAGCGCCCGACAGCTTCCCGTTCACCTGTACCACAGCACTGGGGGAGCTATACAGCGGCAGAAGTTGGGTTCGAATCCGGTGGCCTGCATGAGAGCCACAAGGTAGCGATGGTCAAACCTATCAAATGCCTTGGACTGATCTAAATTCATCAGCGCGGCCTCGGCGTCGTCTTTTACACCCTCTATGATCGTGCGGATCAGATGCAGGTTCGGCCCCTCACAGCACAAGTCTTCTCAGGACCCAACGGAGACTCGGCAACTGACTGCAAACGCCCCTGCAGCATCTTGGCCCAAATTCTTTAACTCTGTGTTTAGCAGAGTTATGGGCCTGTAATCATTTAAGTGCCCTGTGTTAGGGCACTTAAATGATTACAGGCCCATAACTCTTTATCAACAGCGTGATCACACCCCTGGAAATCCGGTTATGGATGGACACCGACCGGCATCAGTTGTTGAACACCACAGTCAAAATCGGGACAAAGATGTGCTATAGCCTCAAGCACAATTCATAGGGCAAACCATCCAGACCGAGCGACTTGCCTCTGCCGACCTTCTTCAATGCCACGTAGACTTCGCCCTCCGTGATCTCTCCCTCGCAGCTAGCCGCTTCAGTCGGCGAAAGCCGAGGAAAGTCAGCCAAATAGCTGCGAAACTCCTCCTCACGGAGACCAGGCTCCTTGATAAACCGGTTCTCGAAATGCCGCCTCGACGAATCGCACCTGTCGTCAGTGGCCCGAAGAGTATGTCGCTCCGGAGAATTGACCTCACGAATGTAACGGTCGGAGCCTCGACGAATCTCTTCCTTGCGCAGATCTGCGCACATGTTCACAGCTTTGGAAGACATTTTGCTTAACCTATGTCTAATTACCTGGCCCATGTAGCGCTCGCTACTCACCGCTCCAGGGCCTGCCTAGCTAAATCTATCTCTAGGGGATTCCCCAGCCACCTCCCGGGAAAAACTAGCCTTTAGCGTCTTCACCTTTTCAGATCTATCTAGGGCGAGCCGTTTGCTGAAATCATTGGGGAAAGACCTAATCCTATCCTTAAGCCGCTGCCACCATTTATTCCCGATTACCGTCCCCACCAGCAACCGCTGCACTAAGCTAGTCAGCTGCTTCTTGACGCATGTCCAGTAAGGACAGATTGAACTTCCAGTAACCAGCCATTCTAGGCCTATGATCTAACACCATCCGGGCATAAACGAGTTTATGATCCGAATAGCCTACCCAGTGGAACGTGGGGCAATGTATCAAATCTATGTCGGCTTCTCTAAATAACATTCTGTCAAGGTAGCTAACGACCTTGTCAAAAGGTCAATTAAGAGCCCACGTCCACATTTCCCCCCGGGGTGATCGACCCGGTAACTATCGACGAGACCAAACTCTTCGATCAGATCAACAAAGCTACGATCGCCCCTTCTCCCGCCAGTTCCCCGCCCCCTATCTAACTTGGGGTCTAGGATGGCACAGTCCCCCATTAAGACTAGGCGCGTTGAATCCACCAGGAACGGCCTCAACTATTGCTGCTGCTGTTGGTTGAGATGTGGCACGCTTTTGCCATGTGACCCGAAACCCCACACGACCAGCAATAGGGCCTTCGTCCATCGACGACAACGAGCATCCTTCGCACCCTGCACATCAGTATGTTTGGGATGTCGATAAAATTTTTACGTGTTAGCGTAATCTCATGGTCACATCCCCGGTGGCGGTCTCCGACTTTCCGGACACTCCCGTTACTTTTTCTACTTTGCCATATTAGGCAAAAAAGGCCCCCAATCTGTCCTCAGATATGTCAATGGGCACGCCATGCACCGTCACGCTTGTTCTACGCGTTCCCATATATTCAGTCTGAAGCCGAAGTGTTTTGGAAATTAATACACTTGCGGCTAAGACTTTGGCCTCTTATTCAGACTTCAACGTCCCATAAAGCCCTTGAACACCTTGTTAAAATACAGGGAGTGATGTTCAAGGCCTTCAAACTTTCCTCCATTGTTTCCTTTCTAACACCAATTAAATTCCGACTTTTATGTCGGATGTTAGCAGGGAAATTGTTCTGATATTTACTTCTTCGAAGGCTTCCTGGATAGTAAGAAGCTCGTTGCCTTTTGTGTACTGCTCATATTTTTCCCTCAGATTTTCATAATATACATGGTCTCTTTTTGGCCTGGTTTCCGACCAGACCGACCTTTTGGGTGATACGTTTTCACCAGTCAGCACCGGTGTTTGCAAATTAGGTATTTGTAAATCCGCCATAATAGCGCTGGGCACTATTACGACGGAAGAACTTTTTTTTTCCTTTACAGTATTTTTAAAAAATATATTTCACAAAATAAAAAAAATCTTAAATAATAACAACAAAAATAAACCGAAACAAGAACGTGAAAAACCAAAGACAATAAACAATTAAAGCAAATATGGAAAAAAGAATAGAAAAAACGGGGGAAAGGTAAAAAAGAAATACAAAAATGAAAATCAAAAAATGAAAATAACAGCAAAAAAAAATTCACATATATGCACAAAACTAAAAAAGGACAAACTGAAAAAATTCAAAAAGATTTCAACAAATTCAAATCAAAAAATTTTTAAGTTTAAGCGTAGTGAAAAAATCAAGCTGGACTGACACTCATCAAAGTATGCCAGTCAATAAGATGTGGTAAAGCCAATTGAAGTCTTACTCTCATCAGCACTTTTAATCGAAAAATCAGCACTCTCGATAATATTTAATACTGAAAAATACAGTAAATGTGGCACAAGGCCGAAAAAGGGGATAGGGAAAAGGATAGTCATCATTTGTCTTAATTTATAACTTAGCTAGCCACAACCACTGACCCAATCATACAAAACAATAATCCTAGCACCAAAACAACAAATTCATATTTACCTTCAAAATAGTCCCCATATGTACAAATCGTTGTCTGTGAGGGGAGGGGAATAAAACAACAAGCTAAAAAACACCCCAATTATGTATATACAATATGGTAATAAACAATTAATTAGAAAAAAAACGAAATCATTTTAGTAATAACCACCTTCCCCCACAAACCTTAAATGTGGCAGAAAAATCAGTTAACTGGACGAAATCGATGCGGGACTATACGAATATAGAAAAACATTCATCCATCCCAAGGACTCACACAGACATGCACTCATTCTGACACAACAACAAATACAAAAAACACACACATCTACCAGAGAACTGACCTCACTGACAACCTAACGAGGGAGGGGATGGAGAGATAAACTAAAGGAAAAAAGGGACAGAAGTAAAAGGAGGCTAATGAGCATACACACCCTAGTTAAGTTTACTGGAAGAGAAAAAAAACTAAAATACCAAAAAACCTACACTAGCCTAAATCCAGGGATGGGGTAGCCAAGTTAAAACCAGGAAAACAATATTCTGATGCATAACCGGCATCAAAATGCCACTCCAGGTCAGCTTCTTTTACTCGGCACATACGTGCAAGATTCACCCACCTTTTGCCAAATTCTGATGAGGTGAACCGCCGCCTTTCCTTCCTAATCTTGACATTAAGCTGATGCTTAAAGAACAAGATCATTTGGGAAGAAGTGAACCTCTCGCCCTCATAGAATCCCTTCTTACGCTTCGTCCAAATCACGACTCTCATAACACCTAGTAAACAACAGAACACATAATGTTCAGCCTTCGTAATCTGCGGCACCACATTGCTACAAACAGAACTGGCCTCAATGACAAAGAACTTTCCTTACAGCATGCGGATCATGAGGTCTTCAACAAACTTGCACAACGGCACTACCACCCTGCAATGAAAGAAGGCGTGACCAATGGTCTTGACTTCCTCAAAACAGCGACGGCAATTTGGAGATTTCTCCAAGCCCGCTGAGCAAAGTCTTTTGGCAACCCAGATGGCCCCACGAATCACCTGCCAGGTGAGTGATGCCTCATCATTATTGAAGCATTTCAACCTACTTGCCCAAGGCCATATCGAGCGAGTCTCCTGCTTCGTAAGACCTATCTCGTCGATCGGATCATCGTGAACGGACCTCCTGACTAATACTTTTTACTTTTTTTTTACTGGGCGTTACAGAGGCCATCCGAAGCCCGTAAGAAGTGTTTCAGAGCACGACGACATTCGCGGTAGAAAGAGCATTCGGCTCGGGGTGTACGGCCGGCCTGTTCCAAGCATGAGTGCACACTTCTCAGGGATGGGAAATGTCTACGGACGTCTGCCTTCCATATGGCGCCCTCCTCATCCGATTCGCGACACATTCGGTCTAGAAAGTTAATGCGAAGCATATATTGACGAATCTCAATGCTAGGCATACCCAGACCTTCCTCAGAGGGGGAAGGAAACAGATCTCCCGAGATAGCATAGCGGTCTTGTCTCTCCACAAGAAAGAGAACAAGAGCCTTACTAATAATATTAGTCTGGCAGACGGAAGTGGATGTATAGAGTCGGTAAAGGAGAATCGGTTAGATGTGTGAAACACATACTTCCACCCTCCCAATCAAGGAAAGCGTCCTCCGATACCACAGATTAACCGCGATCCCGGCCTTCTCTTGTACCTCCGAGCAATTCATTTCCAACTGGAGATCAGGACCGAAACATACGCCGAGTATCTTGATCGTCCCATCCGTCCAGAGGAAAGGTCCTGGAAGAGAAACTGCCTTCCACGCACCCAACCGCAAGCCAACAGACTTATCGCGGTTGATCTTGGCCTCTGTCACCATCTCATATCCACTGATCTCTTTGTTGACTTCATCAATCTCGGCTCTGCTCGACACCAGGACCGAAACGTCATCAGCATAGTCAGAATACCTGGCTGAGGTGGTAGCCCCAGGCAGAGAAATTCCTCGCAGGACCGGATTCGCCTTTAACTTGCGAACAAATGGTTCCAACGGAAGAACGTAACGCAAAGGCGAAAGCGGACAACCTTGACGAATGAAGCGAGAAAATACGAATGGCTCCGATCTTACCCCATTCACCTCCAACAGCGCACCGGGGTTCGCATACAAATGTCGGATCCAGGAGGGAAAGTCGTGTCCAAAACCGGCCGCCGCAAGGACAGCCTCCAGAAACCGATGGTCAACCCTATCGAAGGTTTGGACTGATCTAAATTCATCTTTTCCTTAATTATTGTATATTGTCTTACTCTAAATATTTGCCGTTTTTATTTTGTGCTTTTATTATGGGGGAACTTAAACTAAACCCTACTATCAGATATTTATCGTTTAGCCTGATTCTTAACATTACAAGTCAGTTAAGTTTAAATGGATGTATTCGCAAAATAAAAATAATTGTCCATAAACATGCCGTATATTTTTTTGACTGTATAGACAAAAAATAAAAAATAAAATTACTACAAACAAATACATAAAATACCATAATATTGCTTAACATTGATTTAAAACTAATTACAAATTTGAAGTCATTTAAATACAAGAAATTACGAAATACTCTTGAAATTAAATTAAACTACGAAAGAAGTGCGATCTGCTTTACAATAGATTCTTATATCCTTTAAAATAAAAAAAATATTAAGTAATAACGAAGCTTCATATTATATGTATATATAAATGTATAGCTTAAAACCAATGACAATTTAACAGATTAACTTGTTATGATTCGGATTAATATATATATATATATATATATATATATATATATATATATATATATATATATATATGTGTGTGTGTGTGTGTGTGTGTGTGTGTGTGTGTGTGTGTGTGTGTATATATATATATATATATATATATATTAAAAAATAACGGATTCGACATAGATATAAAAACTAACCTAAATGAAATAGATTTTCTAGATTTTACATTCAACCTAAGAAAAGGCACATACAAACCATACAGAAAACCCAAAGTTAAACCACTCTATATACACACATCTTCCAACAACCCGCCTTCTATAACCAAAATCGATTAACCGCAGGCTTTCTGTCAATTCCTTCAATGAATCTATATTTAACAAAGCTAAGAAATACTATGAAACAGCCCTAAAAGATATTGGATTCCCAGCAACACTCACATACTCACCACAGAACACAAAAAAAGCCAACAGGAAAAGAAATATCATATGGTTCAACCATCCGTACAGCAAAAACGTAAAAACAAACGTTTGAAAAAATATTCTTCAAACTTTTACACAAACACTGCCTGAAATCAAGTACACTACACAAAATATTCACAATAAAAATAAGCTACAGTTGCACCGTGAACATGGCACAAATAATAAAAAAGCACAACAGGAAAATTATTAACAAATCACACGAACAAATTAAACCCACGTGAAACTGCAAAATAAAAAACGAATGTCCCTTAAACGGTTATTGTTTACAAAACAACGTAATCTACCAAGCCACGATAAAATCACCACATAATTAAGAAAAAGTATACATAGGAGTAACTGAAGGACCCTGGAAACAAAGAAATTATGTACACAAAACTTCTTACACAAATAGGAAATATGCGAACAGCACAATGCTTTCTAAGTATATCTGGGAAATAAAAAACAAAACGCACACCACACCAAAAATATCTTGGAAAATAAGGAAAAAATCATCAGCCTACAACAACCTATCAAAAACTTGTAAACTTTACTTGGAGGTAAAAATAGCTATCATTACCTTCCTAGACCAAAATAAATTATTAAATAAAAGATCCGATCTAATCTCAAAATGCAGACATGAAAACAAATTTTTACTACGTAACTTAAAAATCGAAAACGGAAAAAATAAATAAATACATAAACAAACAAAATGACAATAAAATAAGCAAAATAAATTAATCCAAACAAATTACCAAATCACACCTGTTAGAATAGACGAAATAGAGTAAAAAATAAGGAACAAAATCTTATAAATAAAGTAAATAATAAACAAATTATCAAACTATTCTGTCCAAAAAATTAGACTATAAAAAATCAAAACAAAAAATCGGACGAAAAATAGTTATAACTGTTATATAACGATAAAAAAGAATAAAAAATAATATACTGCGTTAATAAAAATCGAAAAACCAAAAGAGAAAATATACAGTGTAACAAATAAAGAACAAGTATAATAAATTGATCTAAATACATCCAAATATATAAATAAACAATCGATACCGATAAACTAGCAGTTTAGAAAAACAAATAAAGATAATCAATACAAATAAATATACCAAAAACCGTTCCCACCAAAATAATAGTCAGAACAAACAACAACAATCAACCCCAAAATTCAACAAATAGCTTTAATTATCTTCCCAAACAAAAAAAACTATTAAATAAGCTATATAAACAAATTTTTATTACGTTAATAAAAACACCGACCAAAATAAAAAAAAATAATAAATAGTAAATAAATTAATATATAAGATAAAAACATTAAAATTAAAATGGATAAAAACAAGCAAAACAATTTGACCCAAATAAAAAAAGCAAATACACGACTTCCGGTAAAATAACGGCCATAAAAGACTACCCAAAATAAAATATATAAACAAATTTTTACTACGTTAATAAAAACACCGATCAAAATCAAATAAATAAATAAATAAATATATAAGATAAAAAATGAAAATAAAATTAAATAAAAACAAGTAAAATAATTTGACACAAATAAATAAATAAACAAAAAAAGACTTCCGGTAAAAAAACCGCCAAAATAGACTACCCACAATGCACCACTGACACCTATATATATATATATATATATATATATATATATATGTAGCCGAGAAAAATAAACAGCAGTAGTTGCTGACGATTGCATCTAGTAAGAAACAGACTGTCGCCTCTAAGTATTGACTTCTATGTTAACTTTTATATTGACGCACCCTCTATCTCTGATATTGAACACTTTTTCCCAAAAATATAGCACACTTTAAGACTATATTTCTTTATATGTATATATATATATATATATATATATATACATATATAGATATATATACAAATATATACATATATATATATATATGCATATATATATACATATATATATACATATATAGATACATACATATATACATATATATACATATATATATACATATATATACATATATATATATATATACATATATATACATATATATATATACATATATATATACATATATATACATATATATACATATATAAGTATATATATATATATCGGTATGCATATATATATATGTATATATATGTGTATATACATGTATATATATGTATATGTATATATATATATGTATATATATTTATATATATATGTATATATATATGTATGTATATTTATGTTTATATATATGTTTATATATATATTTATGTATATATATATATATGCGTGTATATATATATATGTATATATATATATATATATATATATATATATATATATATGTATATATATATATATATATATATATATATATATATATATATATATATATATATATATATTATATATATATAGGGAATTATACTCGTCTCGAAAAACCTTCGAATTCTTGATTTGCCAATAATCAAATCAATCTCGAAGAAAAAAAAAATTGAAAAAGAAAGAGCCAGGACCATGAAAGTCTGTCGAAAATAATCGCACAGATACAGGCTCAAAGCCCAAAGAAAAAAACCCGATACGATTAAACAACTAACTAAAAGTGCTCAATACAAACGTAATGAGCCAGACAAACCTACCAATTTTTTTACTTAAGCAGATCTTCAGGGTCAGGTGGCTAAAGAGGCAAAAGAAAACGGCATATTTATAGGCGACAACCAAGACAACACCACGTGACCAAAGACAAAAAGAAAAAGAATCAAAAGAAAAGGAAATGAAAAAAAGAATGCAAAACCGGGGTTGTAAGATTTATTCAAATGACTTAAAAGGGGAGGGGATATTTTAAGAAAACACGGATGATAAACATACAATCATGGGAGACGAGACCTATTTCAATAACCAAGATCTTCTATGCCTACATTTGTTAAGAATCTCGCTTTTAGAGTTTAATATATCATTAGGTTCCTTATATAATGCTATGGCTAACTTTTCCTCTATGCATAGCTTACAGAATTTATGACCCGCTTTATATTTGGGGCATCTTTTTAATATTTCCCATTTGAGGATAGGGTCTTTATTATTTTCTTGACTAATTTTCCATACATAGCTAGATAGTGTGGTGCTATGTTTAGTATTTCATTATTAAAACTTCTCGTATGATTATAATATCTTTTTTTTAAATATATCCTGAGTAGCTCCTTTGTACACTTTAGGGTTTATATCTTCTATATCCTTGTAAATTGTCGCCTGGTAAACCACGCATTCTTGTTGACATTATTTTTAGTTATTTTTGTTCCTACAACTGCAACCAGAAGAACTAATGCGTGGTTTGTCCCTAGTTTTTTTCTTATTAAATCCACTAATTAAGGTCTCTACATTAGGCATACAGCAGTAACTAAGTTTTACATTGGTTTTATTCAATATTTTACGCAACTTAGTTTTCTTGGGGAAATTTTGCTCTAATAAGTTACAAAATATTTTGCTTCAGAAAATATTTTCCCTCGAGCACGAATCGAACCTGCGTCATTTTATGGAGGAGAAACCACTATCTCATCCGATATGCTTCAACCGCTCGCTTACAAAGAGCTTTAAAGGCAAACAGAAGTATTTCTTGATCAGGATTCTGCTCAAACTAGACCTCCAGTGGAATTAGTATATACAATCCATTGCTAAAGATGATACAAAAATTGTTGGTTTTCTGTACTGCTCTCCTAATTATCCGACTCTCCCTGATGTTTATTTTACAAGATCATGCCAAAAATGGAATAATGCTGCCATATATGAGAAAGAGCTTCCCAGTTTTCACTTTCCATTGCCGATAGTCGAAAAGCGTCCTTGTGGCTGATGGAATGTTTCCAATCTATAGCGCCTTTTCCATAGACGAAACGTTGTACGACAATCGCTACTGTATTTCCATGACGAATTCATTGCTCAGTTCCACCATTTCTAACATACAGACACCACGACCCGGTAAACCGGATACATTGTAGAGAATTACTCAGATTCTCCTCGTATTCCTTTAATCAGATATAAATAAGTAACACCCAAACAGTGTCTTCCTTCGAACCGCTACTTTGTGGAACGCTTTTCAAGTGAATGCTTCGACGTTCATTACAATAACCCGTTTAAGTCAAGAACTAACAGTTACTAACTACCCCTTATATTCCCATAAATTGTGCCTCTTGGTTTTACTCTGTAATCAACTACATTGAGAGGATCTTGGATCTTGTACAGCCTTAACATTATTGTAAAAATCATTTTATTGAACCACGTTTCTGGTAGCTCAAGTTTCTTCATCCGTGAGGACATTGTCCTGCATTCACTGATATTTCATAAGAATCCAGTACTCTTTATTTGTTTCTAATCACGCTTTCCTGTTTTTAGTACGCTGCTTATCGTTTGGAAGTCATCTTTTAGTTTGTAATGTTACTTCAGATTTCAGTGTCGTATTTCTCGTCCTCTTTTAAAATATTTCCTAGATGTTTAATTGTTGCCATTTTTTGATTTTATTGTCTTCAATTTGTAGTGCTCATATTGAGCTACTCATTCCTCCGACGTCAAAATAATTTGTCTTCATACAGTTGATGTATAATCCTACCTTTTCCTTTACTACTGTCTGTACCTTTAGTTTCTTTTTCTGCGTCTGCTACCAACATCTTATTGAAAGTTGCTAAGTTTGCGGACTGCCATGTCAAATCCTGGGGTAATTTCTAGTTCTCTTAGGATTGCCTTGGGGTAAATGTTTAATAATCTGGTGAAAAGACACATTATCTCTTACAATTATTATTACATTATTATCTCTAGAGAAATATTGTCAGACGAACAGTCTACGTCCCCAAATCTCAGTCATCAATCGTTGATGCCAATGATTAGATATTTTAAGATAGTTGGCACCAGCGAAGAGTAATGTTTAAAAAGTGTTATGGTTTACTCTAAAGGAAAGTAATACAAATTACAGCTTACTAGCCTCGAACACAGAAGGTCGATTATGTATTCTGGTTGTCCTTCGAGTACAAAGTAGACATTGACTTACAATTCATCAGTGCATCTGGAAGATAATAACGAATATTCACATCCGTGCGGGAAGAATTTATAATTGCGTTGGAGTCATTCTACTCTCTTGTCCTGGAGATACTTTATCCGGTGGCACGGACCATCATTCCAACCGTAAACCTCCAGTCTACAGCAGACGACCAGCAATTCTACGTGTCATGTCCATGCTCTTATATTAGGTAACTCCACTTTTTCTCGGAAAACAGCATGGCGTAATGAAAAAGACCGCAAATTTAATAAAAATAAATTATTATTATTAGGATGAAAAACCAAAGTATTTTTTTATTATTTTTTTAATTTTTTTAATCCTTTCTGACACGTTCTAAATTTGTCTAAAATCTTGTTTTCTTTACGTCATCAGGTGGCATAATTATTATATTGACTCTTTTGCGCTATTTTTTCGTTGAAATCTCATTCATTTGGAAATTCATGTAAAAATCAAATAATTGTCCGATTTTAATGAATCTTTCAGGACTTATTCACAAATGAATAAAATTGTTTTTGAATATTTTTTAGAAATATTTTTTTTAAATATGTTACCTCCAACTTACTTAATTTCATGAAATTTCGCAAAATCTTTTCTATCTCCTGATTCTTTATATTCGGTAAAAGTAGGACTCTTTAGAGAATATAAATCACCTAAATTTATTTTCAAACTTGTTTTATTCTAACTGAAAATCTGCTCTGAATTGAAAAATAATGAATGCAATAAAACTAAGACAATATGTAATTGGAAAAGCCTTTAATTGCTTTTGTAAATAAGTTATATTAAGGACATTATAGCGTGAAGAAATTAATTTTTTCCGATGAATAATGAATTTTACAATTTTTTTTCTTTTTTTAAAATTTTAATTATAATAATTTATATTAGCTTAAAATCGCGTAGAATTCTGTATTGGGATATTTCCTGAATGTGATATAGTAATTAAAATTATAAGTAATAAAATATTTAAGATTAATAAACGTAGTTACACGATTCTATTTTTGAAATAATTTTTATTTCTTATTTTTTTACTTGATTTGTTAACTTTTTCATCTATGAAAGTCTAAACGTAACATAATTATGAAGAGGTCACGTGATCTAAGAGTGATTTCACTTTACAGAGAAATTAATTTAAGAACATTTCATAATATTTTAATTTTTTTTATTTTTGCATAAATCGTTTTCGAAAGTTAAATAAAAGTCAATAAATGATTAGATAATTGACGAAAATATGCCCATGTTTAAAAAATACTAGGTAGTTAAAAACTCTCAAAAAATGCGTTCAATTAGATTTCGTAAATTTCATGTCAATTCTCGTCACCCATATTAGCTGTCATCGCTTCGTCACTCATTCATTCATCAAACATTGCTTCAGTTAAACTGGCCAATTAATAGCAAATAACTGTATATTAAATTTTTATGCTATAAGTAAGTAATATTTATTTCAAATCAGATTAATTTAACTTTACATTTTCTAATTTTATGC
>OZ038478.1:110839617-110841808 GCA_964036315.1 Acanthosepion esculentum
CTGCAAGAGTCGACGGCTAATCAACACCTTAGGCAGACAGACGTATGCCAGTATTTATATGTTTGCGTGGATAAAGATTGAGAGAAATCGGAAAACCAGGTAGAAAAAAGAAAAAAAAACTATTTACTCGCTGAAATGAGAGAGAATGTGAATGAATGTGTTTATGCATACAAAATCAGGACTCGGGGAATATACATAGGACAACAAATGAAAAAGAAGAGCGAACGCCTTGGTAATAGAACCTGTACCTACTTCGGAAACTTCAACCGACTGACTTTCTGAAAAGCTTCAACTTAAAAGCCTCGAGATATTTGTTTACACAGGCATAGTGTCTTTGTTTACATTGTTATGCACATTCGACATTCAAGACAAAGTTTCAAATGGAAATGATGACATAAAAATTATTCCCAGTGCCAAAAAGAAAGAATAATTATGAAGATAAAATGAGCGCATTGATTAAATAGAAGGAATCGAAACTTTTTAAATATTATGTAGCGTCATAATACTGTTATTATTATTTTTATCGTTTCCTCCGATGTTTGTAGTATACACATTTCCTTCCGGGTCCCACCCAGAGACATAATGCCAGAAAAGGCTTCATGATATTTCCCACTGATCATTTTTGTAAAAATGTCAAGAGAACAAAATACTTAAGATCACGCACAATTTACAGAGTTAAAGCCCTTCTTCTTGCACGGACTTTACTTGTGAGTACAATTTTTGTATTGCTTTAAGGCATGTTGCTAACAGAAATCCCTTCAACGCGTCTATTGGAAGCTTTTCTAATCAATCCAAATGCTCCAAATACAATTGGAATTATTGATGTCACATTGTTTTAGATTTCCACTCGAAGATCCTTGTATATTGATACATTTTTAAGATTTTTAAAGACACATTGCAATCTGCAGAGACTGCCATGCTATTAAGAAAGCACATTTAGCTCTGATTGTGTTGCCTGTGTGTATTGTAAAATCCCATAAAACTTTTACAGGTTCTCTCTCTATACCTCGGTCTGGGTGTTGTTCATACTAGTTTCTTGCAGTTCCTTTTCCGTAAAAGTTGCATCTTTTCCAGTGCAGATATTGCATCACTCTATCATACTGAGATTTATAGTCAGTAGTTGACAACACTGTGTCACCTAATACAAAATGTTAAATTGTTTCTGGACATTTATCACAAACTCTGCATTTCGGGTGAATACAGATTTTCATTATGAATGCTTGGTAATTTCTACTTAGCAATCGTTGATCCCGTGCCGTAAGAATAAACCATCAGGTTACATTTTTAATCTTCTAATACGCAACCACTGATGGATATGGATCTTGTCAACATCAGCTTGTCTGGTATGGACAGACCACGAAGAGGCTTGTCTTGCCATCGATTCTGCATTCGGTATATTGCATTTATTTTTTTTATTTTTTTTTGCTGCTGGTATTATGGTTTATTTGCACTTCTTTACCCACTAGAAATTCCCTTTTGAATTTGTTGGGGTCTTTTATTTCTGAATAAAGTATCTTATTCCTTTCATGTTCTTTGACACAATGTTCCCAGGTATCTTTGAAGATCGATTATTGGGACAGTGTAAGACTGTTCTATTTTATCTAATCCATGCTTTCTTCGGATCTGGGTACATATAGACAATCAAGAGCAGCCTTAGGATGATGTATGCGATGGTTATTAAGAAGCTTTATCGTCTTGACATCCATTCGCTTAATATCAGCTATGGTCCAATTAAAGATGTTGAAATTATATTGCAGCACAGGGACAGCCAAAGTGTTTATGACTGATATTCTGTTTTGTGAATTCCAATCGGTATTTAACACCAGACGCAGATATCTGTCGTGTTTTGCTTACTTTCCCCTTCATTTTGGTATGCAGTATTTCATTTATTTCGCTCACTACTGGGTATTTATAACCTTCCTGTTCCAATTTCTCAATAATTGTGACAAAATTGAGATCTATTGGGAGTCTTTCTGTAATCGGTTGTGTCTTTGGTGATGTTTTCAGTTCATACAAATATTGGACGTTACTTTTTAATCGCAGCTCACACATTGTTGGAGTGTCGTCTTCGACAAGAAGTGAATCTTGGCACTAGGCTATGTTAATAGTTTCCCTCTCTCCTACGAGATTGTTCGGTCGAAGGGATTATCACTCTTGGCCTAAACTTTTATCTAAGTAGACACGCGAGATA
>OZ038478.1:110842008-110907008 GCA_964036315.1 Acanthosepion esculentum
ATGCTCAGGCATCACCCTTTACCAGTTCCTCCTAATGTGACTTTTACACCTCTAGCCCACGAGCAATTTATATATTTCTGTTTCCAAGCATATTGTTGTTGTTTTTGCTGTTTGTTTTTGTCTTTTTTTTCTCTCCTTTTTATTGTAATAGGATTAGATAGGTTTTTCTATCGCCCGGTTAATAATCCTCCCACTTTTTTTAAACATCCCTTGTTTTCTGTTTACGAAGGGGTTCCCGGATTATTTCCATTTCTCTGGCCTTAGTAGTAGCGCTGACCTGAACCTCTTGTGATGTGTTCGGTTTGTGGCAAGGTTTATTGATATTGAGAGTAGCGGGTTTGCCGTTTTCTGGTTGCTGTTCTCGACTGTTAGTTAGGAGGGTAGCGACTTGAGGGGCTGCTTTTATCAAGCGTTGCATAATATCGGGGTTCTTGCAGTGACAATTCGCGCATTGATGGGTGTTCCTGCATGCACCTCCGGTGAGTAAACCTGAGGCCACATTATGTTTTAGTCTGCGCCAGTTACTTCTGCTCATGTCACATTTTATGACCGACTGCTTCAATTACTTTAGAGCTTTTCCTTATCAATGTAATTCAACATGTTGATAATCAACCAAAAATATAAACCTAAACCAGCTCAAAAAATTACCTAAACCCTTTATCCTCTACTTCTTAAACATCCATGATATTCGTACCAACATCTGAGTGTGAAACCCTTCCTTTTTGATAAGTCTCCTGATAAATCTCTTGATATGCTAGCACTATGCGAAACTAAGCTTAAGTCGTCAATATGCACGTATAAGGGCATACATATATATTTTATACTGGATTTCGGTGTAAAGAGTTCGTTATCAAATGTAGCACTTCTTTAAGGATTATTATTACTTTAAGTGATAATAAAGGATATCAGTAAATAGGAAAATATTTTTTTAAATATTATCATCAGATATATGATTTTTCATGTTAAGATTTGAAAGGTAAATAATAGAAGAAATTGACTTCTTCTGAAACAATAACAAAAGTAGTAAACAAGAAAATATCGTTATGAAGGGAAACGTTTTTCCTATAAATCTGAGAATACGTTCTCGTCTATAACAATGTAAGTCACTTTACATTACAATCAATAAATAAGAAAACGATAAAATATTATTTTTATTCACAACCACAATGATTTCACATATTTTCAAAAGTTGATATGTGTCTAACTACATGATTTTCTGTCCTCTATTTGCTTATTAGAACAGACATGTCCTTCTCTTTTATTTCTGTATAATCAGTTAATACTTTGTTATTTTTTGTTTCACCGGCAGTATTTTTAATGAAGATTTCTCTAAATGTATAGTTAATTACTCGCCACAATGCTCATTTTTTGTGTGATGAAAACTTGAGCAATCATAAAAATAACTCTCTTTTCTATAGATTTTTCCAGTTATTCACGTCAGGAAGAATACTGTATTTGGCTTCTTATTTAAAAAATAAAAATAAAAATAATAACCTTCGGTTAAACCGGAATTAAGGAGAGCTTAAGGGAATATCTGGATTCAATACTCAAAAAGGAATGAGATTTGTTTCTTCAGTACTGTGTCAAAGTAAGTCCCTTTCTGATTCTTACTTTTGCGTAAGTATTGAATTTTTCTCATATCTTTAGGAATGATGTTATGGGAAGTACCAAGATACAAGGAAGATGAGATGGAGAAAGAGAAATCTTTATTCGTGCTGCGTTCGATAATTAACTGACTATGAGTAAAAGAAAAAAGAACTACGAAAATATCAAGTTTAAGAAGCAACAAAAGTTACATTAGAAGACAGAAATCGTAATGAATAGTATTCTTGAAGAATACCTTATGAAGAAATGAGAAACGGATTGTGCCCAGTGATTATATGAACGAGAAAGAATCCAAGGGGAATAAATATAAAATATAATCAATAAAATTAACTGATTCAAAATAAAAGAAATGAAATGTAGTTTTTTGTGTGTGTAGCATGAGATTACATTCATTTAAATATGTAATCATATATATATATATATATATATATATATATATATATATGAAGAAATATAGTTTTAAGTTGTGCTATATTTGTGGGATAAAGTGCTCAATATCAGCGACAGAGCGTATGTAAATATAAATATAAAAGTGAAAATTGACGTCAATACTCAGAGGCGACAGGCTGTTTCATGCTAGACGCAATCGTCATTCGGCCTAACGATTGCATCTAGCATGAAACAGCCTGTCGCCTCTGAGTTTTGACTTCACTGTTCACTTTTACACACACACACATATATATATATATGAGGAACCCCGTTACAGGATTGTAGAAAAATGCATTAGATTTAACTTAAATTATTTAAACTTAAAAAATTAACTCATTTTGTTTCATTTTGTAGAATCCGATTTGAATTTCTATATTCGTATACGTTAACTAATCAGCGACGTCATTTGAAACGCACGGTTGCCTTTGAATTCACAAGCAACAATATTTGCCGTCTGCTATGAGATTTTATAGGATCATTTCAGAAAATGATCAACGATATTTTCCGTCCTTAATATGTATATACTAATGTTTAGAAAATATTTATTAACAAATAAACTTATTAGTTTAATAAAATCTTATTTTGTTTTTTGTTTTGTTTTCTGGCTATTTCGGTTATAAAAGCCATCATATTAGTTCGCAGAGTTAGTTTTCATTCTTTCCGTGAACATTTCACTAGGTTTGTTCACTCGTTGTTGAAATTTTCAGACAAGTAGAACAATAGGCAGTTACAAAGTGTATCATTCCCTGACAAATTTGGCTTTTTCTATTTTTGTGTTGCCTATACAGTACATATTCAATGGAAATTAAATGTCAAGTGTGTGGCTGCTGTAAAGCCTATGTTTGGAAAGAGGACTTTGCACTATGCCAGATAAGCAGGAGAACCCAGTCATAGATGTCAGACAATTTCTGCGGCCACATCATCACTTAGAGCTGGTCACATAACTCGGGAGACTGCACTCCCGTTAATTTTTTCTATATGGGACGTAGTTAAGTGAGAGACCAAAAAATTCTTGTTACACCAAAAGTGAATTTAAGACAAGGGTTATGACAGTATTCACCAATTTAAACAAGGAGATCGTCCAGAAGAATTGCAGGAGATTCAGAAGTCGTCTGGAGACAATTTCAGGGAATAAATTTACTCTTTCATATTTCAAGAAAATTTTGTTTAATTTTGGTAAATATATCTGTAAAACTGAGATATCAATGTAATTATTGCGTAATTTATCCATCGCCACCCCTCACTCTCTCCGCTCTCTCTCTCTCTCTCTCTCTCTCTCTCTCTCTCTCTCTCTCTCTTAACGCCGGACGGACCGATTCAGTTTTCTCCATTTTATTTTATTTATGAAACAAAAGCCCGATAGTATTTGTAATCTTTTGAAGTCATACTTTAACCTTTTCGTTACACGTCACAATGAAAACTAACTACATCAATTTATCCAGAATCGGACAATATCATAATAAGAATTGCACGTGTCGGAGCCAGTATCTCATCAAATGGTATAAAAGGAAACATAGTTACTGACATGATAATCAATAGGAAACTCCTGCAGTCCTTTGATCTCTCTCTCTCACTCTCTCTCTCTCTCTCTCTCTCTCTCATACATATCAGCATCACAATGTTACCGTCACCAAAGATAAACGTCTCTTTTTCGAAAATTCTTCCTAGCAAAATTGATCAGCTGATATATGTGTCTGTTTCGAATCAGTGTAAACAATTTATTGGCATTCGGTCCAAACAAACACCTTAATTCAACTTGTTTATAACTGAATTCTCCCTTCTCATTTACCAATGTATTGTGTACCGTTTTAATGTCTACGTTGAACATTTTTATGTTCTAAAATAATATAGACGAGAACAACTATTTCTTGAAATGTCATGTGAATTTAAAGTAAGTAACAGTTAATCAAAGTTAGCTTACCTTTTATAACCTTCAAAATACTAGATTTGTGAAATTATGCAATATCGTGAAAGCGATGGAATTGCTGGAAATATTCGTGGAACTCGTTTTAGTACTATGTTTCTGTAATGTTAGTCATTTAAAAAAAAACACTTGCAGATGTTACTGCTGAATAAGATGGATGTCCCATTTTTCTCACGTGTTTATTAATCAGGAAATACCGAACTTATAACGTCGCACTGTCTAGCTATTTATTTCACTACCATTTTTACCGGTTTTCTACCAGAATTCGATTTTTTTTCTCTCATTTACATGAACATGCACTGTTCCATATACTGATCGGTAATCAAAGACTCATCTGTGCTGTCTATAAAAAGAAGTAGAATTTGAAACGTGTCTAAGTATTTGCCTAACACATTACCCCAGCAACATGCTACTGTCATTGGGAGAGTTTATATTAACACGTCGCTTATTTAAGTGATGGTGTAAAAATAAAAACAAATGGGGATTTCAAATATTTCCAAATACTCTGTAATAGCAGCTTGTTTCCTTTCTTTTAAGAAACTCGTTAAATATTGCATAAATGTTCAACGGTATCATTAATATTAAAAATTATATCTTTGATATCATATTAATTATCGGTGTTAGTGTTATCTAACCATCCTAAGATAACATTTCAAGCGGCATCTTTTCAACCGTCTCTGTTGCACATAGCCCAAACCAGTTCTTCGATTCTGATTCCAGCGTCAAATATGAGTTAATCAATGATGATATTTCTGGCATACCATGATCTTTTTTACAAAACAATTTGGTTTCCATAGTATAAAATAATGCACAATCACTTCTCCAAATATGACTCGGCTTTCACTCGGCTTTCACAGACTTTCTGTGCCCATATGGACTTTAACTGACATATATTATTTCCAGTGTACTTACTACCTTTTTATTATCCCATTGATTTAGTTAATTTCCAATACGCGTACAAAGTTTGTTTCACCCGTTAACTTAAATATAGTCACTATCTATACGATGTTTTCATTTTTGATTTCCAGACAGTATTCAATTTTGAGAGCGCCACTAGTTAACATTGCATTTCAAATATCTCTGAGGCGTTTGCCTATGATTCCTGTTATAAAAACCATCCACTTGTCTTAATTTATCGGTTAATTAAATTTCAGATTAATCAATATTTTAGTGCAGGTTTAAATACTATAATATACCGCATTTTTTAAATACACGAAGAAGGCAACATATACAATGAGCTTTATAAAAATGTTCAAATCATTAGCAAAATATGCATGATTGTCACTTTGAACAACGTCAATGTCTTGAAAACAAACGTTTCGCCTTATGTTACAAGTTATCAGAGACGCCAAGAGGGATCGAAGCGTTAACACCAATGATATTTCAGTTGAATATCACTGTTATCGGAGTATCTTGACAGACACTCCAGCAAACATTGGATAAGACTGGACTTCCAAGTATAGTATCAAAGACTACAATACTCAAATCCAGGCAAAGGTTTCTCTAACATTGAGTAACTTCATTTTGGTATATATTCAGTATTTTCCTCATAAAAACATGTTGACATGAAAAAGAAGAGAGCCCCTTGTGCATAGGGTGTTACTTGTATTTGACGAAGAATAGTTGAATCTTACAACACGAACAGCATTATCTTAATGTGATTGGAATTACGACGTCAGAATTATTTAAATCAATCAGAGTTTGGTGTTCGTTTTCTTGACAAACGGCTAGGTGAACCTTGTCAGTAATTTACTATTGAGACAAGAGTAAATGGTAGTGTCGTCTGCGTAGATGCTGATTTGATGACGACTGGAAGATAATATAGATGAAGATCATAAACAGTGTAGAACCAAGGATAGACCCTTGAGGAACATCAACGTTCGTATGGAAAGAACTAGAAGAGAACCCGTTCAGGACGACCTCCATTTTACCGTTAGACAGGAATGAATGGATTAAATCAAATAATTGTCCTGTAATACCATATCATTGAAGCTTACGTAGAAGGCTAAAATGCTAAACCCTAACAAACGCCTTCGATATATCTAGAACAAGAGCTCGAGGTTAGCAGTTATTATCAAGAGTTTGGGAATCATATTCAGTTATGACCGTAAGCAGATCATCGGTAGACCGGGCAAAGCAGAAGCTATATTATTTGTCAGAAAGCTTATCTTCGGAGGTAAGATAGTTAACTACTTCGGCATTGATTAAAGCCTCGAAGTCTTTGCTGAAGAGTGGTAGGAGACTGATGGGACGGTACTTAGATAGGTCAGAATGTTCTCCAGATATTTTAAAGACTAATAATTAATTTGTATTTCAAACTTTAATTTCTTAATTACAAAATTTAAAGAATGTATGGGCCGAACTGTTACTCACATTCGTGTGCTAGCACAGACACACACACACAAACACACACACACACACATATACATACATATATATATATATATATATATATATATATATATATATATATATATATATATATATATATATATACAAGCAGCATGGCCTGGCGTTGTCCGTGCTAGATTCAGAAATCGTACGACTCATACAGCAATCGCTATCACTTGACTTAAAATATTTTTGCCATTCCTTGCCTTTAAAGGGGTGACCTTTCCCGTGCTGATGTTGCTACATGCCTTACTTCTTGCCTATCTCACACTGCGAATTTCTTCTAAGCTCTATACTAAACATTAAATCTGTTACAAACAAAGAACTAAACAAAATGAACAGAAAACGATCAGTTTAAAAAAGGACTCGTAATTGGAAAAAACGAATTAAAAAACAATGTTAACAACAAATACTTTTTCACGCCCAACCCAGTTCTGCAGAATCAGAATCAATGTTGAGTTTAAGCAAGCGAATGAGCGAATTGGAGTAGAGTGCCATGCAGATTTTAATTTTTCCAAACAGTGACGAATGCAGCTATCGATTTTGTTGCATGCTAGTTAACATTCGTGTCAGTTAGCTGTTGGCTTTCACGCTGGCCAATAGAATCTTTCTGCCTATTCGTGGCAGCCAGCTATAGGCTCTCACTCTGGCCAGTAGAAAATGGCCGTAAACTACATGAAAACTGCCGTAGAAGCATGAAAAGATCGATTATTTCCACTATCGATGGGAGTTGGGAAAAGCAAAGTCGGTTGGCCTTCCGCTAACTTGGAGCATGTGCCTGTCAGTTTTGGTGCAAATCCGTCGAAAATTGCGGCCGTGCATTCGTTACACACACGCACACATCCTGCGTTTATATATATATATATATATATATATATATATATATATATATATATATATATATATATATATATATATATATATGTATATATATATATAAATATATATATAGAGAGAGAGAGAGAAAGAGGTCGTCTTTAAAGTAGATATAAGAAAGGAACATTGAATCAAATTTTTAGCTACATTAACGAAACGATTTTACTGAAAACATGAAGTGAAACGAACATTTCTTATAAGAAATAATCATGTTTCTGTATCTGAGTTCAAGGCAAATGCTTATGTCTCAAACTAGATGAAAGGAAAACCAACGAGTTTTGAATTTCAGATCACGTAGCTAATAATAATAATAATAATAATAACAATAATAATAATAAAATTTAATAATAATAAAAATATAATAATAATAAAATATAATAATAATAATAATAATAATAATAATAATAATAATAATAATAATAATAATGAGATAACCGTAATGGAAAATATACCAGGAGGAAACTCAGTTCAATGCGTGACAACGCGATACTACGGAAAACAACATAAGATTCTTAATGGAAGTTAAAAACGTGCTCACGCAGACGGTTGACTGAACATTCATAAAAATGTAATGTATTTCACAAAGATAACAAAAAACAATTCCAGCATTTTCTACATCAGTGAAAATTCGAAATTAAAAAATACGAGAAAGGAAATAACGCATACAAAGTGAAAGAAATAAGAAATGTAATTAAACGTTATGTGTTACATAGTGTTGTTCTATGACATGTGATCAGTAGTCAACTTCCCACGTCTGACATACTACTCTAACCTTTATTTCTCCCATAACCATCATATTCAAATAGGTAAAATTCTATTCTGAAGTTCCATTACACCTACTTTATGATAAGGGTTGTACTGTTTCTTGTTGTTCTTGAACTTCTACAAACACTTTCCTCATGTCGCACTTGAGGTTTATGCAGTGTTCTTCTTAATAGAGATCTCGGTCTCATTTAATCTTTTTCCATGTCTGAATTACTCTCGCTGTAATCCATAGGCTCTTCCATTACATGGTCCTGTTCTGAAGAATTCACCATTTCTTCCCTCACCACATGTTCCTCTTCATTTTTGAGTCTTAATTTGTCTGAATGTGCTATAAAGTTTGATATTTCGATATTGGAAATGATAATTGAAACATTTTTTTTATGATTTACGACTATTCTAAAATCACCACATATTCTGGTTTAAGTAGATTAAATCAATATTTAAATCAATATTATCGATTTTTTTTGGATCGGACGCTCGCGTGTGTAATTATGTGCGTTCACTGGACACAGATATGTGCACTTTTCATGTCAGAATTAATAGGAGTGGAATAATTAGAAAGAAAAGTTAGATTTAAGTGCTTATATGGGAATAAGAAAGGTCAAGAATGGCCATATTTTCGTTTCGGATGTAGAAGTTATCAAAATGAAGGATTTCTGTCGCAGCCGAACTTTGCGCTCAAAAAGCCAATTGGAGTAGAGTTATTAGTCATGCGTGGCTCGCACGATGCGTAATGCTTGCTGCTGATTGGCCCATTCACGCTGCGGGGTCATACAACATCATGTGTAAACACGGGGGTGTCATGCGTGCGAGCATCAAGCATCCCAAATGGGGTAGAGTTTTCAGGTAGCCTACATATTTAAGGATTTAACGCTCATACCATGGTTTTTAAAAAGGATCTTTTAATGTTTCAATGCAGACAGGCCATTACTTTCCATGTTATCTGCATTTGAACAATAAAGTAAACATCAATGGCATTTTAAAAGGGATTTACAGAGCTACATGTAAAATCTTACCAGAAAAATCAGTTAAAACAAGGTGAAACTGCTGCTCTTTAGGTGTTTGTAGCCCATTTAGCCTACTAAAGCATAGGATTGAATTCAGTGAGCAATCACTAACACATTTCATGCCACTTTACGCCAACACTTTTAAGCCAAGTGGACAGAATTGGCTCCCCCCAATTGTCCAATTTTTCACATTTAGTTGCATTATTTCATTCGAGGGGACTCCGGGGGACTGTTATATCTTTTCCTGCAGTTTACGTGTAACAAAAGGCACCTACTCCCTATAATTTTACTACTGCGCATTTCTGCTCAAAAAGGTTCTCGCACGTTTTCATTTAAATTCGTGCTAATTAAATGACTTCATCATCCATCAGTAACCGAAAATGACATGCTTCAAGTTTTGTTCGTAAGAACTGTACAGGCTCTTGTATCTTCAACTCTTGATCAAGAAAACTACCTCATATCTTCTGGCTGCTCAAAATATTCCAAGATAAATGAAGCTTGAAAATCCCTTTTTCTGATTGGCTAACTTTGAGAGACTGTGCTACATCGTTGAGGACGTAAATAAAAAAAGGCTATGATTATTTGGGATAAGGAATGACATAGCTTTCATATTTATCAATAAAAACCCAGATAAAGTCGCCAGATAATATTTTGAAACATCATCCGTCACTGTGCACTTCTTTGACTAACTGGAGGTTAACCAATCGCGTCAACTGTTCAAGGTTGCTGCAAGCTCATTGACACGGTTGCAAGCGTTTACCCTTGGGTTCATCCAATCATACGCGCGAGCAGTTCTCTTACCCACGAGTGTGCACGTGCGTACGTACGTCACCTTAATATATGCGCTCAAGTTCAATTAGCCAACCGCCTCTTTATACCATAAATGGCACGCGCGTTCACACTTCTGCGATTACTGTCCCGAACTTGTCTCACTTCATTCGCTTCTTACGGAAACCGCAAGTTGTTGATTACTTATCCAAACTGTTGTTTTTTTTACTTCTTAGTTAAAACTGCATCCGTTTCTGCGTTTATCGAATTTACTTCCCACTTTACTTACTATCGTTTTAGCTTTAGTTGAATTTTTAAACTTCACTTTTTTGTTTTCGATCCCGTTTTGATACAGTTACATACATTTTTGGGATCCCTCTAACCTGCCTACGTTTAGACTACACGTAGTTTTGCACTCAAAAAACCTACATACCTTATATTACGTTTGGCTTTTTAAATTTGGTTAAAATGCACCCTGGGAGAAGACAAATTTTGGACGGCGCAAGGCTGCTGTCTCCGCTACAAGAGCAGGAAGAGCAAGTGAAACCACAGAGCAACCTTTCTCAGTAGCCCCACACACTGCTGCTCGCATCTCCACGGAAAGTACCGCTGAACGAACTGAAAGGCTGGCATCAGTAGCATCAGTTATGTCATCACGACGCACTAGACTTTCAACTAAAGTGCGTTTAGTACAGAATTCACAGGACGCAATACCCGTTTCTAGGGCCAGGGCGTCCGAGTCCCCAACACAGACAATCCTTCGGCGTTTAAGGAATGCAAGCGCTACAGCATGTTCTAGAGCTTTAGAAATCCCTGAACAAATCACTTCGCGTCGTCTTAGAAATGCTAGTGCTACAGCATCTGCCAGGGTTTCGGAACAACAAAACAAACCGCTATTCGTCGTTTAAGAAATGGCAACGCTACTGCATCTGCCAGAGCTTCAGAAATCGAGGACGGCTCGACAACAATAGCGAAATCGCAAGGAGACATACTCAGTGTCGCGGGTCTGCATTTAGGTGAACAGTGTTTCGCCATGGACAGCTTTACGTAGGCTGCCCCCGAGTCGGGAGTAAGGATAACGCTTACATTTACTCCCCAACAAACAAAGCTAAACATATTACCTACGCAGAAGTCATATAGCCCACGGTCGGTCATGTTTAAACGCAATGTACACATCTTTATGTCAGCTGCATCGTAGGTTGCTTCATTTTTGAACACGGTTTAATTAAATGTCGTCGTAGTATTCACTTACCATTACTAAGACATTTCATTAAAGGTTGTCTTGCTCACCAGATGCTCCCTTATCACTTAAACCCCAGCATAGCTCCATTCACACTTACATGTCGACCACGTAACCATATTCAGTTGTAACACAAAACCATTACGTGGAAAGATGGAATCGTTTAATTGTCAGAGAAGTGGAGTGCACCCACGCAATTCAACCCTCGGCAAAAAGAAGTGGGAAAATAAAAGAATAGCAGCATGCAGAGTTATAATATGCATTCTCTGGCGTACACCGTTGGTTTGTTTCTCCCTTTACCATAAGAACTGCTTTAGGTAACGCTACGTGCACTTCATGCTTGCCTCAACTGGCTATTAAAAGCTAGAAAAATATTTGTGCCATTTACAAGTACTCGCCCATCACCTTCCCATACTTTTGTTATGATGTTCTGTTCGCGGTGGTGGCAGCGCCGACTTTTGGGCAAACGAGGTTTCTACCTTTCAAGATATTGCGTTTTACTACGTTGCAACTCACAGAGGTCTTCATGTAATGCCCTGCACATCGGAATAAAAAGCCATCTGCCACAACTCGCCAAAAACTTCCTAATTCCCGTGTTCGTATTGAACTTGAAAACCTTTAATTGGAGGTGTCTTAGTAATGGCAAGCGGCTGATGCTACCGAGTCTGCCTATTACTTCTCTTTAAGCCTTACAATTTTTTCTTCCGTTGTGCTGATGAATGCCGACAACTTGTGTGCATTACGTTTTTACATGGGCAGCCATCAGTTCTACTAAACATCAGCCTTAGATGCGTGTACAAAATGAGTATGGCGGTTATGAACTTCCATTCAGAGGAAGTTTACTTCCGCGCAACGTCGGGCTTTACTGCTAGTTATGGGATAAAGTGCTCAATATCGGATATAGTGTGTGTGTAAATATAAAAGTGAACATAGAAGTCAACACTTAGAGGCGACAGACTGTTTCATGCTAGATGCAATCGTCAGGCCACGAGTGCTGTTATTTTTTCTCCGCTATTTACATATACGCGTCAGTGGTTCATTGTGGGTAGTCTATTTTTGTGGTTATTTTACCGGAGGTCGTTTATTTGTTTATTTATTTATTTGGGTTAAATTATTTTGCTAGTTTTTATTTATTTTTATTTTTTATTTTTATTTTTATTTTTTTTTTATCTTATATATTTATTTATTTTTATTTTGATCGGTGTTTTTATTAACGTAGTAAAAAATTGTTTATATACCTAATTTAATAGTTTCGTTTATTACTTCATGTATTTATTTGGATTGATTATCTTTATTTGTTTTTTCTAACGGCTAGTTTATCGGTATTGGTTGTTAGTTTATTTATATATTTGGGTTTATTTAGATCAATTTATTTTAATTGTTATTATTCATTTGTTATACTGTATATTTTCTCTTTTTGGTTTCCGATTTTTAAGTAACGTAGTATATTATTATTTTTTATTTTTTATTCATTTTTTATCGTTATATAACAGTTATAGCTATTTTTTTCGTCCGACTATTGGTTTAATTTTTATAGTCCAACTAATATTTTCGTCATAATAGTTTGCTAATTTGTTTGTTATTTACTTTATTTATTGATTTTGTTTCTTATTTTTTTATTCTATTTCGTCTATTCTAACAGCTGTGATTAGGTAATTTGTTTGGATTCATTTATTTTGATTATTTTATTGTCATTTTGTTTATTTGTTTATTTATTTTTTCCGTTTTCGATTCTTAAGTAACGTAGTAAAAATTTGTTTCATGTCTGCATTTTGAGATGAGCTCGGATCTTTTATTTAATAATTTATTTTGATTTATGGAAGGTAATCATAGCTATTTGTTTCCTCCAAGCAAAATTTGCAAATTTGTGATTGGTTGTTGTAGGCTGATGATCTTTTCCTTATTTACCAAGATATTTTTGGTGTGGTCTGCGTTTTGTTTTTAATTTCCTAGATATAATTAGAAAGTATTGTGCTGTTCGCATATTTACTATTTGTGAAAGAGGTTTTGCGTATATAATTTCTTTGTTTCCAGGGTCGTTCAGTTACACTTATGTATACTTTTTCTTCGTTATCTAGTGATTTTATCGTGGCTTGGTATATTACGTTGTTTTGTAAGCAATTACTCTTTAAGGGACATTCGTTCTTTATTCTGCAGTTGCACGTGGGTTTAATTTGTTCGTGTGGATGTTGATAATGTTCCTGTTGTGCATCTTTTATTATTTGTGCCATATTCTCGGTGCAACTGTACCTGATTTTTGCTGTGTTTTTGTTGAATATGTTGTGTAGGGTGCTTGATTCCGGGAGGTGTTTGTGTAAGAGTTTGAAGAATATTTTTCCTACGTTTGTTTTTACGTTATTGCTGTACGGTGGGTTGAACATATGATATTTCTTTTCCTGTTGGCCTTTTTTGTGTTCTGTGGTGAGTATGTGTGTGTTACTGGGAATCTTTCAGGGCTGTTTCGTATTCTTTCTTAGCTTTGTTAAATATGGATTTATTGAAAGAATTGTCGGAAAGCCTTGGTTAATCGATTTTGGTATCTGTTTGATTATAGAAGGCGGGTGGTTGGAAGATGTGTGTATATAAAGTGCTTTATCATTGGGTTTTCTGTATGGTTTGTGTCTTCCCTTTCTTAGGTTGAAGATAACACCTAGAAAATCTACTTCGTTTAGGTTAGTTTTTATATCTATGTCGAATCCGTTATTTTTGAAAATCAGTATTATTGCTTTTCTTGTTTTGTCTGTGTTTTGTTTGTTGTTATAGTTTCTTAAGATTATGAGACCGTCCCCCGTGTAGAGACCTGTATCATTTCTATCTATTATTTTGCTTAGTTCGTGTAGGAAGTAAATACCTACGATTTCGCATGTCCTGCACCGTCAAAGCTTCCCATTGTAGTTTCAATATACAATCTTTCTTTATCCATGCTTCTTCATTGTGAAACAGTAATGGTTTACGGGAGTTCTTAATGATGTTGATTTCATTTGGTTTTATTATTATTTGTTCCTGAGCTAAGTTGATGGCCTTATCTAACATGCGTTTTGTTATGGATGTGTAAAATTCTTTTATTTTTAATTGTAAGAATTGGAAATTTTGTTTGGTATTTATGCTGTGGAACCAGTCAATAGTTGTTTCTGTGTTGTTCCACTGTGCGTGAATGATTAAAAAAAAGGATACTATTGGTTACTTCAGTTAAACCATTTAATTTTCCCATAGTAGCGTGTCATTATGAGGCGGTTCAAATGGTCAAGGTTTGTTTGAAGTGTACATTTGATTCTTATTTTAGTAAGCGTTTTCTCCAAACAGAATTGTTCATACATCTTGCTGGATCATTTCTTTAAAGTATTGGCAAACTTCAGCCGTGAGGATAATTACAGAGCGGTAAAAAGTTCTACTGTGTGTAATTCTCATAATAAATGATCCCTAAGTGGATGGATGCAGTTTTATGTCATACCCGGGACTATGAATGAATCAAAACTGCTGGAAAGAGGAATGGATGCAGTTTAAAGTCTTACCCAGGACTAGGAATGAATCGTAAATGAAAGTGCAAATGGTTGCAGTTTAAAGCATTACACAGGACTAATCTGAATTGATATCAACCTTTGGATAGAATTTAAAGTTTCAGCCAAGACTAAATTGTATGTATTTATTAATAGATGAATTCCTTTCTGAACCTCTTTTTGATCCTCCGCTTAAAATCTGTGACAGTCTGAGAGCCAGTATTTTGTGATGCTTTTTTTAATTTCTATCTTGGTACCATTTTTAACACTATATGTCATGGAAAATCTCATTGTAAACAGATGTTGGATTATATGACTCTCATAAGATATATCTCCACTAGCTATGTCTAAGGACGTACATTTCTATCATTTCCACAGAAAAGTTCAGTTACTCTGCCATGTTTTCAGAATGGCCTGGCTTTTACAGCATTTTTAATTTACTATATCATCTGCTCTACATGTATTTTATTATTAAAATCTATATCATGTAG
Source organism: Acanthosepion esculentum (assembly GCA_964036315.1). Lineage (NCBI taxonomy): Eukaryota > Metazoa > Mollusca > Cephalopoda > Sepiida > Sepiidae > Acanthosepion > Acanthosepion esculentum. The sequence goes on from OZ038478.1 coordinate 110,857,002, forward strand.
ATGCTTGCAACCTTCTCTCAGACACAAGATCATTACTCTTTGAAATCAGCTAACAAATTCTCATTTTTAGTGTAGGCATCTAATAACTGAGACCTGGAAAGTTCCATTTAAAGAGGTCCACCAGAATCAGTTTATAATTAAATTTCTAAACAATAAGACATTGGGTGCTAATGGTAATAGTTCAGTATCTGATACAATCTGATATATTAGAGGTTTTTTTAGCCTTTTGAATGTCAGAGATCAAAGTAGAAACTGAAAATAATCAATGTTAACTCTACCAAATACTTTAAAGGGACAAGTGGTTTTTATCATTCTTTCCCACAGGCTTCCCATCTATGGGGAGTACAAGGGTATTTTGTTTAATTAAACGTATGGTTCATAAAAAGTTTCGTTAAATTCATTGCCGTCCAAATGATGTTCTATTATGCCTTTACTAAGCGCATTGTTGAAAGGTCACGGATTTTCACTGTAGATGTGAGTGGGCACCCTATATAAGTTACAGAATTTAACCAAAGCTTGCAAGAATGCTTTTGTGTCCATATCTTGCACAAACAATCTCTATATGAATATTCTTAAAGCGGTGCAAATGAATATCAACAAATACATTTTTTTAATTTTCCCAATTCTCTGCTCCCACATGTAATTGATTCCCGTGTTTTCATAGGAAGTGATCACACTGACGCGGTGTTTATGTAGATTCGCGAATCTGGGATACTTAAAAGTTAAACTGTTCTATGTTTACAAACGGGGCATTTACACAATACCGTTTTTACTGATGGCTTAACTCGGTTCTGATTTTGGTGGTATTCGCTATTCAATAGTTCCATGTAATAAGATGTTTTGCTAGCAGAATAAGTTATAAAACCTTATATCAATACCTGTTAGAATTAGCAATTCTTCCGTCCATTCTTAATATACCATCCTGATCCATAAATATGTTGAAGTATTTCACTAGAGGATAAGTGTTGCCCTTTGATGGGTCTTTCAGAAAAAATATTATGAACCCCATATATCACTCCATATATCACTAACCCATATGCCTGAGGTGAAGCCTCACAGAATACGAAATAACTTAACAGGGCACGCCTTACCAATGCCTCTACGAGGAAAGCTAAATTCCTTTAATCTGGACAATTTTTCGGCTACATTAGGATTGAACTTCATTAGGAATCTTCAAATCCAAATTCAAATTGAGTCAACAGAGAGACTATAGTGTTTAGATTTGGCTGTGATGGGGTCATACAGTGAAAGAGGATCTAAGACTCTGGAAATCTAAGAGAAGATACGTCTCTTAGTATCCGCTCCCTAGCAAGTTGCAATATTTATTCGAACCTTTTCATGACCATAATTATATGACAGTATTATTTCTAATTTTTTGTCATGCTGAACTAAAGTATTGTCCTCTATCATTAATGTTTTAGTTGTTCAGGAATAGACTTGCATGGCCGCAATGTAAAATTCCCCTCTTTCAGTCTTGCTATACGTGTATTAATTTATCGATATCCTCATTAGTGACAATCAAAATATCCAACAAAGAAGTTATTACTTACAGTCCTAATGCATTCATCTCCAGCGTATCACCTAATATGACGCTCTCAAATGAAGTTTCAAATCTACAGACATGCATTAAAACCAAACATCAGTGTCTTATAACTAAAGCAGACAGTTTCGTTCCGTTTCTTTACAAAAAGTAACATCAGATTTGGTCCTTTTTATTTTTCAATTTTATTATGAGGAATGGTTTCTTTATATCCCCCCAGCATCACGATTTAGTCTATCTTAAATTCCAACGAAATCTCAACTAATTATTGATTAGCTTGACCCAGGATATGTAGTTTTATATAATGAGTATCTCCCACGAATATTCAATGAACAATTGAAAACTAGTCTGATTTTTTTGTTACTTTTTCATCAGATTTCAAGACTGGCCTGTAAGGAATTCCAATATATTTTGAAACGTCGTGTGGGTAAATTTCAATTCTTCTATAATCCACTCAGTCTCTTGTTATTGAAATATATCATTATAAGCAGTAGCCATTTTTCTTTCTAAAGAATGCATAGTTCTATCAAGTATTTTCAAGGCTACTTGACAATTAGATGACACAGATTTGATTTTGGCTTTAGGCCATGGCAATACCACAAATTATGAATTGTCTTTGTTTTTTTCCGATTTATCTATTTATTTTTGACGTAATCAGTGATATGGTCATCATAACAACAATAATCGAACGATTCTGGGAATGTCTCAAGCAAAATGCACCTTTGTTCCAATACAGACTTTATATGCCATTCAGGACACGGATAATGCCAGATATTATAATATGGTAGTTGTGGTACACGTTGGAAACCTCAGGTCCCGAGGGGTAGCATGGGATCTATATAGAAAATTTAGACTGTCCCTGAAAGGGTCAATTCAATTCGGCATTTTCCACGCCAAGTATTTCATGCACTTAACTATTTGGGTATCTTCCATGTTTGTGAAAATGTACCCTCTTAGAATTCCTTGAATGTTTATTAGATTATTACTATTATGAGAAAGGGCTAATTTATAATTTAATGTAGTCAAGTCGGATATTACGTGTCCGAAATCGGCGAATTTGAATGGATTATCAAATCAGTTGTTCAGGAAAACGGGACTGGAAAGTGATTTCTCCTTGCCCATGTAAGCTCTTAAAACGATTTGGTTCAATTTCGTATTGGAAACAGTTGTATAATTATTATTATTTTTTTAATCTTCTGGACTTAGACCTCAACCAGGAAATTTTAACTTTTTTAATATTCCTTTAGAGAAATCACATCGTTGGCTATAGAGACATCCTTAGCGCTCCAATAAAATGTGATTTCTACTATATGTAATATTATATTTCTTTCTTCATTTGTACTGATGCCTACCTGATTAAAAAAATATATCACCTTTAGATGAACATTGTTTACGGGGGAGAAATTTATTATTCTGTTGTCCAGTTCAATCTTCAGCTTTATGCTTGTTACTGGTGCATCTAAGACCTATTCTTAAAAATCTGTATCTAGCAGTTGACGACATTAATGTAGCATAATTCTTACACCTATCCATGAGGTGACCTCGTCTGGCAAAAATTTACATGGTGTTTCATTAGATCTCATGACAAATTTCTGTAAAACCGCACTATTATTTCCCTTTTCAACGAATTTATTACTTTCAAAATCCTTTTCATGTACAAAGAAAGGCTTCTTATTCTTTATCGGTGTGCGGATGGCTTCATTATAATTTTCAAATATAACCTTTATGGTAGGGTAGCTGCTACCTAATTCTGAATGCTTTCCCGCCTTAAATTATGGGGTAGTTTATCAAATATGATGTACCTTAAAAGTTTGAATCGAGACGAGTCTTCCTCAAAAAATTCATATCATGCGTTGTTCACAAATCAGTCCTCACCACGGCAAGATAATTTTTAACAATCACAAAATCGCGGCCGTATTTAGGAGAACTATTTTCTATTTGTTTGAAGAATTCATGCATTATAAAATGCACATAAAAAGTTCTTTCAATAACAAACTTATAGCCATGTCAAAGTTGCCTTCTTCTAAGGAAATATTTTATATTAGCTGTAGGCGTAACCAGTTTAATAACTCTTTAAAAGTCTAACTTTGGTGGAATTAGTACAATTATTAAAATGTACTGTAAAATTCAAATTTAGAGGGATTGATGCTGCTAAAAGTGGCACATTGTAATTTGGGACTTGAGATCCTTGAATGGCTGTTCAATACGAAACCGTCTTCACTTCCGTGAGAAATACACCTTTCTCGATTCCTCAATATCATCAAGCCGATAATTTTCTGACTCGAAAACATTATTGATTCTGTTGTTCAGTTACAAACTACCTTCTTCAAAATCTAAGTTGGATTTGATACAAATCTCCTTGATTTTACTATCCAAAACTCGAATTTATCCTTGAAGATTTTACTGTTTTCCTCATCTTTAAAAGATTTTTCCTTTACGTTATTATCTTACTCCAGCAATTCCAAATATAAATATATATCATTTTTAAATGCTTCTATAAGGGATTTACTTCATTTTAAATCATTGAAGTTATACGTTTTGAAATAGACAATGAATTATTTTTTCAAAATATTTTTTGCTACACTGAACGGTGAAGACGGTCAACATTATTTTATATAAATTTAACTGGATTTGAAAGGCAAACATTATACTTATACATTTTTTCTTTTACTGATCGGGTCCAGCTTTTTTTCACTGAACGAGGAAGGTGGGAAAAAAGTTTTTAATTACATATTTGGACACATGTGTCCATGAATACTTCAGCGAATGGTGAAGGGAAACTTATTTTAATTTACGTAAAATTTCAAACGATTTTTATAAATGAAAATGCTTTCCGGAACGTTTTAATTCAGCATTAAATGAAAGGTAAAGGATTAGATCTACTATACCTGGTAAGTAAAATACTCTGTTTTATTTCAGGCAGAAATTTTATTGATTAGAATAGTCATTTATTTGCTTTTCAGTAAAATCGATAACGTGAGCCATTTGTTAGACATTTGTAAACAAAACTTAATTTCTCACTTTAAAAATCTTTCAAAAATAAAATTTCTAAAACATTTATGTGAGGGAAATTAGCAGATTTAAATTTACGTTACTAAAAGCAGAATAATTCTTCAAACAATGCTGCTTTTTACTAATATAGTCACTAAAAATTATCTCGATGAATTTCTCAAGCTTTTAGAAAATTAATTAAGGGGGAAAATACATGTAAAATAAAAAGTATTTTACCAAGATTTTCTAAGAAAAAATAATTGCATTAGTTTGTGAATGCGTCCTTAAAATTTCATTAAAATCCGACATTCTGCTGCATTAGCTTTATTGTCCACGCATATATTCATGTGTTGATATCATTAATCATTATTGTCCTTTAATCATTTATAATCATGCAAAGCGATAATAACATTAAGACACCAGAGAACGTAAAGCAACGAGAAGGAAAAAAGTACAGGATTCAGGAACACAAAGCAAAGTAAATGGATTTGATTTTCAAATTTTGGTGATCTTAGGTGGTAGTAGCAAGAGACCCATCTTGTTATTTTAACAGTAAAACGATGAGACCTAGTTTCCACTTTAGCTATGTAACTAGATGCATGCGGCCGAGGTAACACAGAGAAGGGTCATTAGAACAATGGTCATGAATATATTTACCGATATGTGAGAACATGAGTGAAGTTGAGATGTCAGATTAGGACCAATAACATTATAGACACTTCGTTGATTTTTTTTAAATCCCGAGATACATAACAGAACCACGCAAGATATAGCAGCAATATTGAAGGATGGTAAATTTCTGAATATGTGACATGGATTGTGACAAGAAAATTCTCTAGCACAACTTTCCTAGGAGCAGATCTAGAAAATTATTCAATGTCAGTGGAAAATGCGAAAACAAGACAGTGCAATGAGTCACTCTTCTAGAAATTAGGATCAGCTATTTTGAAAGAATGTAAAACAATGTTATATCTGAGGGTTAAAAAATGGCACGTTCGTTTTGGCGATGTTAAATTTTAGCAGTCATCTCTTATCTTAGTTAACAACTGATTGAAGTTCCTTTTCGAGAGCTCTCGGCATTTTTACTTTGTTACTCCCATCGTACATATTAATATAGGAATAAGCAGTTGTGTCATCAGCATTGAGAAATGATGCCATTTGTCGAGATAATAAATAATTTAAGTCAAGGTATAGAGCCTTGGAAACATACGATTTTTGAGCATAATTAAATTAAAATATTCGGCTGGAGATGCCTTAGTTCTTGAGCTCATGGAGAAGAGAGGCACTGTCCAACTTGACCAGATAATTCATAGATAACATTTATCTGTTGGTGTTTTGATAGTTTTGTTATATCATTGATGATGATGATTATGCAGTTGAATGTTTTTAATTTATTTTTTCGTAATTGATGAGGGTAATTAGCTTTTGTCAGAAGATGATATTTATATATATCTTAATTAATTCATTCCACTTTAAGTGATCTTTCAGTTGGTTGAAAGTAAAATAATTTAATGGTGCTTTTTATTTTTATATTATTTTTATTTTAATTTTTTTCTAACGTTACTTAAATTTGGTTCTAAATTATTTGTTTATAGAAATTATGTTACGAGGATTCATTTCTTTTCGCATTACCTAACCCAATACACATATTTCCAAAACGGCACAATTTATTGTTTTTATTACTTCAAACGATATATTAGTGAATACCCTGAAATAGATGTCTCCTTTATTTATTTTGTTTTAAACAGTTGTTTAGGTGTATCAGCCTACTACCGGGAATAATCAAAGAAGGAAATGTACTATATGTCAGTTTTCGAAACAGTTTCCTACTTTGTAGCAGAAAACATTTTACAGGCTTCTTCTTTTAAACAAAAGGAATAACTGTGATGTATATGCGTATATTAGTATATTATTGATATGTTTTTATCTAATTCTTATTATGTGAAATTTAAGTTATTTTGGGGTATATTTGTTTTACTTCCTCGAATTATCTATGAAGAAAGAGAAACCGGACAGTTGTTTGTTGGTTTGTTTCGAATTGCCGTTTACATAACACCTTTTTCGTTTTCTTTCTTTCTGTCTTTCCTTTTCAGCTCTCATGAAATGTCAGTTTTAATCCCCATAATAAAAACATCTGTACTGTTGTAAAGTTGGTTCATTATGTCCGGTACTCATACTCTATATTTAATGATCCTAGATAAAATCCTGGACTCTCGACTTCAGTCACTTTCCCACTGATGTAACGTAGGTTCTTTGAGCATTGCCTATAAATACATTCATGGCAATTGTTCTGATGAACTTTGCTCTAATGTACTTAGATTTTATGAATTTAAGCGCAGTACTAAATTGGCGACAAGTCATCATCATCTTACATTTGGAAGGATTAGATGTAACCTTACGTTCTATGCTAACAGTTCCTTCTTCCGTTCTTCTCGCAAACGTAACTCACTTCTGGACTCGTGCTGTAAATATTTCAAATTTTATCTTTAAAATTGTAATGCAATGTCTATCTCTACCTGGTGTCGTCTTCTTTCCTCCCCTCTATAATGTTTGTTTCATATTATCTAACAATCATTGCTTTATCAGGATAGATAATCACTAATCTAAGCTTGTTGACATTACCATCATATCTATGCAGATCTCTAATTTGTTTTTTTGACCAGCATATGTATAACAGTGACACTGTTTGCTGTGATTATATATAGCAAGGTTACACTTGGTAATTTGTGCTTTTCTTTCGTTTATACAGACAATATATGTTGGTGCCTAAATTATCCGCATTGTCCACGCGGAATAAATGTTGTTCACGCGAACATCTACAATAGGTATAGATTAAAAATGCCAAAGGAAATTTAAAATCTAATCAGAGAGGGAAGGAGTGATAAAGTAGAAATGGAAGAGAAAAGAAGACGGAAAGAAAAAAAGAATGATCATTGTCAAGTTATTTTATTCCATAAGCTATCAATATTTCACTTGAGATTTCCCTTCTCTTATTTAGCCATAGGATGGGCCAAAATATTTCACCTTTGTCGAGATCTTAACCTTGTTTTTATCTGGGGAACACAAATGCACCATATTTGTGCGAACACTGGCTGTCTCCTCGCAAGAGATATAGCAAAATAAAAGTAAAATCTGTATCGTAACGGACACAATATATAATACATTTTCAAGAAACATAAATTTGATTTATATCTAAGAGACTTTTCTTTAGTTTGCAAAGGCTACAACAGACAAGTATAAAAAATAGACATACCATCGTTTTTCTTTGTTAATGGAGAATAGGAAAAATCAATGTCTCATCAAGCTCAGATGATTTCAGAACAAATCTTGTTCTAATGTAAACAAACAAGGCAAATCTTTCTGTTGATTGCATGCAAGTGGTTTGCTCATTTGACAGTCGTCAATTTTCGCACTTATGATAATATATTCTTTCAAATCTTCTGAAATATAAATACAATATGAATTGGAATAACAATAAGTAAATAATAATACAGTGTAATATACAACATATTACATCAATTAGAGAGACAGACGGATGATATGTTCACATATTATTTGTTTCACAAACGTTAAGCGACAAAATTTATAACATTCGTTTCTCAGAAGTCTGTAAAAACTTCGTTGGATTTTTGGATAGAACCGTTCCTTGAATATACTTGATTTCACTGGACAACAACATTTTTTGGCATGTTAGTTGAGTCTGGTTCTGGTTGTACTGGGATCGGAGAATTCAAAGAAAATAATGGTTTTGTCCAACTGGCTCTAGTTTTAAGATATTGCTGAAATGTATTTTTCGTGTCTGCTAATCTGTACAAAATGATATTATTTGGATTAATATGTTACTGGTGCATTGAAATGTCAACAGAACCAAATTGATTATTCTATTTAAAATATTAACTGGTAAGCAAACAACGTTGAATAAATGTATTATTTTTCTTTAACTTTTCTGATTTTTTTATGAATAATTAAAATTTGATACTGTTTTAACAATGAACAAAGAGCCAGGAGATTTTTCAGCAGTATCCCATTTATTCCATAAAAATGCAAATTTATAAAACAAAAATAGGATTTCAAATCAAATCGCCCACCAAAATTAAATTACGATAATATCTAATTTAACCTATTCACCATCATGCCTTACAAGTCAAATATCGCAAGCTGTCCACATCATTGCAATTTACTTCGGCTGAAGTAAGCTTCTCTTATATGACTTCCTTTTGTGTGTTTTCTGAGTACATAAGGCTTCAGCAGTAATCGGACATCATATGGGCATTCCGTCGGCTTTGGTACCGCTCCTGCATTGCCTGAATGGAAATGTCCTCACTGTTCTTTGGGTACATCACCAAGATCTTCAGGGAATTTATAAATGGTTAAGCAGTTAGTAGATTTTCACACTCATTCTTGTTCCAAGAGCTCGGAAATTTTTTAACATCAATTCGATTAGGTCCTGTTAGTTAACCGTTTTCATTTTGGACAGAAAGCCTTTCATAAATTGACAAACAAAGTCCACAAAACAGCCTCAATCTCAGTCATGTGGGAGATAAAATGTTAATCGTTAATCATTTTTTTTATTTCAGCTTCTCATTACTCACACCAGGAATTTTTCAGCTGATATAACTGAAGAATGCGCTGCCTTCATCTAATGCCTTGACAAATTGTTTAATTAGGCCCAACTTGATATGTAGTGGGAACAGGATAATGTAATCACGGTTAACCAGTGGTTTCCTTATGACATTTTCCTTCACAGTAAATGCTCTTCACAACCAGGGGAATCCTTCTTTCCCCATTGCTGTTCGTTGTCTCTTCTGTCTCATAGATAAAGGAAACGTGGGTATTTGATAAAACCACCCTCCTGCCCTAACAAAAGTTTAACCATTTTAAAAACTACACTTATCATTCACTTATGTTCATCACGAAACAGTTTTTGTTGAACAATCTTTACAATCGTGTAATGCTCCTACAAGATCACTGAATTGACATTTGGGATACAAGCAAACTTACTAACATTGTGCAACAATACACACTTCAATCTTCGTTTAGAGCTGTCAATAAATAAGCATCACTGGTTTTTAAATTAGGCAGTTCTATTGCTAAAAGAATACTGGATATTTTTTGCAAAATACAAAGTTTTCTTATTCAATAAAATAACGAACAAGTTTCTCGTCTCTGTTTCGGTAAAATGTTACCTGTGCTTCAATAGTCAAGACCACAATGCTCACGGAGATGGGCGTCCGAAATTTCAACTGGACATAAATAGATGTTTAACCAAGTTATTCAGTTCTCATCATGTGAAAAGCTTCAATTTTTCAGTCTGAAAATCATCCAAATACAAATGATTTACACTATTACTTCTGTTGCTGCTCTGATCGGAAGATGCATCCATGGCTTCTGCGATATTACGATTATCATCATCTTGATCAAGATCAGGCGTTGAAGTAAGAACTGGAACGGGAAAGCCAAGACAATGTGGAACTTGTACTCTTGCAGATTCACTATCATGATAGTATCACGACCTCTTATGACAGTTCCATACAGAAGTAGCAATCGTTATTATGTTTTTTGAGCTCTCGCTGCACCACTAGTAACCCAATCTTAATTTACTTGACTTTACTTTGATTCCACAGGCAAAGGGTGTCACTACAATTCTTACAAAACTTTGTGAGGAGTCCATAGATTATCTTGTTCCCAATCCCCTTACCAAAGTAAGATTGGTATAACCTTCTGGTGAAAACTTGAACATTGAAATTGTGCTCTTTTAAAATATATTCAACAAATACGTTGCAAAAAACGGCAAGTTCATCGCAGAAACGGTTACGCTTGTAACTCATGATTAAATATTGTATATTTGAAATATAGAGACACTGGATCACCGCTGAACGTGATACATAGATTATGTCTGCAAGACTGGTACAAGCAGATTGGCTGGATCTCTCTGGGTTTTATCCTGTCATTCGTATCTTCAACACAAACAATAGTGTTACGAGTTTCTCCTTAATATCTAAAAAAATTACATTTTTAAGGAATATAAGCTGTTATACTCCAGGCTGATAGGATAAAGAAGGAATATGAAATAAGAGCATGTTTTATTTTAAATGAGAAGATTTTTGTCCCCTTACTTGATGCAGGTGGATGAAAATGTTTAAAATCATTCCACGCACGTGTGTTTAAACAGCATTTATCTTATTTCTCTCTCTGCCGGAAGTATTCTGCCCGGAATTAATTCCGTTTACTCGAAGTGAAGAAGTCTCTTGCTTGGGAAGAGTTATCTCCCCTAACATAAACAAAACGACCAGTAGAGATAGAAAATCTCGCATGTTCTTGGAAAATTAAATCATTGAAATTCATTGATGCTCAATACCTTGAAAAGTAGAGCCAATTAAACAATTCTGAGACACGAATTTACACTAAAAACGTTCTAATATCCCGTGCCTTTTAAAAAGACTTATTAGCTGGTCAGATACAGTCTGTACAATGCCGTTCAGATTTAATTGCCATTGATTCCTTCAAATAATACGTGTGTGAGACATCAAATACCCGCAAATGCGCCTATAGTGCAGTCTTTTTTTTAGACCGAGTATTAATGTCTGCTCTAGTTAGTAGATTTATGCAAATGAAGAAAGGTTAAATATCGACTCATGCGTAGGTTTTATATATGAATATGGCTATGAATTCTTACAAAATATTAATATGATACTTTGGAGTAAATAGTGGCATATTGTAAGGCGACAGAAAGACGTATAAGGCGTTGGTCAGTGAATTGACGTGCAACCTCACCTACAAAACGAGGAAGATGCAGAATACTGACTGACCAAAGAACATGACCCCAACCTTTTATACATAATCTATGTCAGTGAATATGATGAATGTCGTAATAAACTTGTAAGCGCCAAGAATATTAAAGGAAATGAAGAAGAGACGCAGTAGGGGAAAGCTGATGAGACACAAAGATGGACGACCCAAGAAAAATGTAGACTAAGTTATAAACAGAGATATAAACAATGGAAAATGAGGGATGTCTATAGCAAATAAGTGTATGTTATGTGCTTACGAGAGAAACAAAGCGAGGTGAAGAGAAAAAGAGATTCGAGGAAAAAGAAAGGTTTTTGCTATGTGATATGTAGAAATACGCCTGGAAATGTATCCTGTATTAAGATAGATTTATTGACGCACACATGCGCATAGATTAGTATTAACGAAAACTCATCAGCATAAGTGGATTTGCTGAGATATGATGCGAAGAAGTTTAATATGTTTGATCTACGTTCAATAAATGTGATCTATATTAAAGAATATTATAAATAGATTGATAAGCAATGAACCAAATATGAAAATCAAATACGGGCGCCGGTGAAAGAATAATTTCTGTTCCTTTTGCCATATTTAAGACTTCGAGCGCTCGCTATCGCTTCGCAAAGTAAGATATATTCAATACTTGAAATCTTTGAAACAAGAATTTTAAATGATTATTTCATTCATAAATTGGCTTGTTAAATTTAAGAAACGTTTTACAAATAGATAACAACTTATTGAAGGCCAAGTAAAGCGCAAATTTCAAATACTTTTCTGCACTATATAAGATATACCTAAACAAAACTAATTTTGATATGAAAATCAAAACAATACCCGCATAAAAGAACAGTAATGACGGACAGTTAACTCCGATATGATATGAATGTACGTGATTATTCATGGAAGATTAAAGTTTAAAGACAGTAAAATCCATCTGCTAACCGAACGCTCCTCTATGGCTGAAACGAGTAAGACACGTCAGGCTATATGATGGTTCCGTATAGGATACAGCTTCGATTCCTGTCGGAGAACGAAAATTTTCTATGAAAATTTCTAGGACATTCAGGCCGGTAAATGTTGTTTAATACTGTTTATTATAATGTAACATCAGTGAACTTAAATATTTGTATCTATAAAAAGAATGTATAAACATAAAAATGTCTTAAAATAATTGTTGGTCTTTGTCCATTTCATAATATATATATATATAGCGTAATGAGAAGCCATGTATATTTTCTTAATATGTATATGTAGAAAAAAACAACTAAAAAGCTGCAAATTAAAAAAATCAATGTTTTTGGGGGGAAAGTATTTATTTATATTATTTTATATATATTTGATATTTCAAATCGACCTCGATCATTCTTCAAAAATAACTGCTTTTAGAGGTTTGTTTACAAGTAGCGTTCGTCACGAGATGCGGACGTCACGTGATATGGAATGCAACTGTGCTCGACTATTTTTAACGTAAATCTAACTGTAATAATATTTTAGAAATTTTTTTCTTAACTATATCTAAAAACAAATTGTTTAACTATTGAAATATTTATAAAGATTTAAAATACCCAAGTCTTTATTTAACCCTAGTTTATGTGTATTTAATTTTAAAATCCAGTATTTTCTTTTTTTCTGCGTGTGTATGTGCAACTATTTTCTAATGAACGCTCAGCACATTGACAACAATTTTGCATTTCAAAGCATATTGAAAAAATTACGGTAATGTATAACAACGCACAAATTTGTATAAATACTTATATTAATGAACAGCATACAGTTTTGTATTACTTGCACCCTTGAAGATGATCTTGGAAAAAGATCTACAGCAATTGGGAAATGAAAATAAAAGAAAATTAAACAGCTATAGCACATTTCTCACATCCTTTAATCATCAATACACGGAAGGTTATTCGTGGGTATGAACGAATTTAATGTTTGTAATTTATTCAATCAGATATGCCTAAACGAGAATTTGTTGCCTAACTAGTCACACACGCACACATAGACCCACACACATAGATTAGTATTAACGAAAACACACATATAGACCCACACACATAGACACACACACACATATATATATATACATACATACATACATACATATATATATATATATATATATATATATATATATATATATATTAGAGCTGCTTGTGCATTTAGGTTTCTAAATCAGCCAATTCCAAGATCTCTGTCAGCCTCTCCACATTACCCTATTCTTTTCTTTGTACGGGGCTATAACGTATTGTCTTGTTCTTGGGTTGGAAACTGAGAAATTAGCGCATACTCAATGAAATTCCTTTTCGTGGAAGTCTGTTCTCTCTTGATTAGACTGGCGGTCTTTATTTGTTTTTTGTTTAACCAAAACTGTGGCCAAATTTATTACGGTGAACATCCAGTGCGTTTAGATGGACCTTATGCAGGTTTTTAGGTTTCTCGTTTTTTCTGCGATGTACATCAGTGAACCTTTTTGTACAGTCTATATTTACATATCTCTATTCTGTTTTTGTTGCTATCTCGTTTGGTATTAACTATACTTCTTATTAGATTTGGTGCTGACGAATTTTACTTCAAGTTTGGACAAGCTTTTTCGATGGTAACTGTTATAGAGTTGATAGTTATGATTATGTGTTGACATTTTTATGGTTCTCGGGATTAATATTATTCATGGACATGTGTATTTTGTCTTATTGATTTTGTAGAATTTTTTGGCATTTTACAGGAAGTATTGTGCATATTGTAGGAGTTTGAACGTTTCTTATTCACGAACGAATTGGGGGCTACAGATTCTAAGGGCCCTCGAATAAAATCCTAAGACAACTCCGGATTTTATTTTATTATTGTGGTGGTAGTAAAAATGTATGATGAAATTATTATTTATACCCTTATATATGCGTATTAACATTATGTCAAGTTATGGTAAAATGTATTTTTGTTTCTTATGTAATACTGATTATATGTTCAATACTATGTAATCTAATCTATCAACAGGTAATACAGTGGTGTTTCGTGTGTCTGTCTTAATAGAGAGTCGCCAATATATCGGAAATATGTTGCGTTTTTGAAAGAATACGCTGAAAAGGTTGGACATATTCTAAAAAATCCTAGGAAGACCAACAAATAATACTGGAAAAAGGTTTGCAATTGGTATTCATGGACATGTGTATTTTGTCTTATTGATTTTGTAGAATTTTTTGGCATTTTACAGGAAGTATTGTGCATATTGTAGGAGTTTGAACGTTTCTTATTCACGAACGAATTGGGGGCTACAGATTCTAAGGGCCCTCGAATAAAATCCTAAGACAACTCCGGATTTTATTTTATTATTGTGGTGGTAGTAAAAATGTATGATGAAATTATTATTTATACCCTTATATATGCGTATTAACATTATGTCAAGTTATGGTAAAATGTATTTTTGTTTCTTATGTAATACTGATTATATGTTCAATACTATGTAATCTAATCTATCAACAGGTAATACAGTGGTGTTTCGTGTGTCTGTCTTAATAGAGAGTCGCCAATATATCGGAAATATGTTGCGTTTTTGAAAGAATACGCTGAAAAGGTTGGACATATTCTAAAAAATCCTAGGAAGACCAACAAATAATACTGGAAAAAGGTTTGCAATTGGTATTCGACTGTGATTTCTCATTACGAGTCGTTATCCATTACAACACACAGTACATCTGAGTTATGCTTAGAAAATATCCAGTATCAATATCATTGCTTTATTCCGTGTCTTCTTATGAGTTCATTTACAAAAAGTTGTATAGTTGAAAATAACAACAAAAAGGTAAGCACAAATTGCAGTCAATAAAAAATGATGGCAGTTTCACGCAAGAAATAACTGCGAGCAATAATGCTGCGAGTGTTAACAATTAATATAAAACGCAAGCTGAATATCTAATTTTCTGAAATAAAAGAAACGCAAAGAAAGCATTTCCAGAAGTAATCTCTGAAATACAAATGACAACCCTTAAACAAAAGTAAAAACAAAAAGTAGCAGTTGGTGTAAGAAAAATAAACTAGTTAAGTTTAACGAACCCCACAAAAAATACATCAACAGAAAAAAAAATAAGCAAAAATATATTATACAAGGTGAGTTTGAAAAAAGAAAATTGGAAAAAAAAAACTTACAGAAATTTAAAATTCACTCACGATTATTTTAAAATATCTGATTACATACGCAGGGCAGGCAAATAAAATTAGATTTGGAAAAACGGAGAAATCAAATAGTTGCATTGTAGAGAGTGACCTGAAGCAAATTTTCTTCTTCTTTTCTACTAAAACTACAATCAATAATGCTACTACTAATACTACTGCCACAGAATAATATTAAAAAAAAGATTTAATAAACAAGTGAAGCAGATGCTTACATGTTATTTGGAAATATAGAACTTTTTTCTAAATGAATTCATGAAAAACGACAGAGAATGAAGTGATGATAATGATACTAGATATATTCTAAGTATAACTTAGAATGGCTCAAGGCTATTTAGCAGAAATCTTTAACCAGAATTTTTTGTACCAATAATCCTCAAACTGGCAGAGAATCCCATCCTTAAAAATCAGCATTCGAGTTTGAATTTTGATACTTAAGAACACTTGAAATAAGTTTCAGAAGTATTAAAGAAATGTCTAATGATCATCATGACACTAATGGTGTGAGTATATGAGTTTCAATTTAATCCGTGCATATGTGACGTTACCCTCAACTTTTCTACTAGAACGCCCAATAGGTGAGGATCTTTTCAGTACCACACATGACCGTGGTATATACACATTATTTTTCTTGTTTGCTCCACGATATAGCGACAGTATCAGGATTCTTTGCCGAGAGAGTTTTTCTCCGGCAAACCAACTACTTAATGTCAAACAAAACAGATTTCGATCAAACACACACAAGCTAACACCCACTCACACACACAAAGTACAAAAAATGTTTTCATTTCCTTTGTCGATTTATATATATAACTGTATATTTATGATTATAAATCGTATTATTATATAGAAGAAAAGAAAGAAAAACTACCTTTTCTTTCTGGGCCAGGCTTTCTTTATGTAAACATGAGTCAAAATCCTCCACGTGTTTACATTGGAATTTTCTACATCAGCCGTTCAAGTAGTAGCTTTTCCGCTATAAACTGTTAACCAAAAGGAACACCACCCATTTAAATACAATAGAACCTATTCATTTTAAAACAATATTGAAATATTTTCAGAAATGGCAAACATAAGAGCATGTCTAAATCTGTTTGGCGGATTGCTATAAAATACAAAAAAATAGATAATGACAAAATCTATAGATAAATTATATATAAGAGAATCTGGATGAGTTCACCCAGGCAATATTTAGTGAACAATATATATCATATTATTGGCAATGCTAAAACTGATAATAAAATAATTATATTCAGTGATAAAAATATTAATAAAATGTAGGTTACTCGATTTTACATGACAATTATGCAATATTTTATATGGGATACCCAGTGATGAACCAATTCAATAGTCAATTACACTAGACTCATTAACCATTACTACACGCTGATTGCCATATTTTATAGTTATCACGAATACTTATAATAGAGAGCTAAAAAAACACGTTGAAAATGAATTTGCACCAGGTTAAGATGTGCAGGCGAATAATACTGGACGGTAACTAAGCATTTGAGAAATATCTACAAGGACCGCGATTCTCAGTGAGGAATCAGACTGGGATCGAAAAGTCAACATCTGCATGAAACGCTACCCACAGTACTCACAGAATCCATCTATATTTATTAAAGGAAAATCCTACAAAGAAAACAATAATTAAATGGTCTACCGAAGAGTATATAATATCTGTCAAGAAAAATAACCTTCAAACAGAAGAAACATCGATGCCAACAAACTAGCCAATGTTAGGCGTAACATCATCAGGAAAACAAAAGCGAACAACCCAGAGGTAAATATAATCTGGTTGTAATAACCCCATTTGAGGTACACAAGCAAATAGAGGAATGTAATCACAAAAAAACTGATAAACGATGACAAAAACATCCGATATAAATGGGAGAATATAAAGGTCAACAATTCCAAAAGTTTAAGAGAACCGTCATGTAACGGAAACCATCAACCTCGCTAACCATGTAATTAGAAATATAAGTGACGAAATTGGAAAGCCTATGAGCCTAACAGAAATTAATCATATTATATACGCGTCCTTGGCAATGATCGCAGAAACAATAGCTAAAAAGGAAAAACACAACGTAAACGAAAGAGAAATTGCCGGTCTGGAAAAAAAAACAATAGAAAGCGAAATAAATAGACTACGAGGATTATTGTCACTTCAAAGTTCCCCAAATGAAAGAAAGAAAATGAAGACAACTGAAACGAAGCGTTGGCATAAGAATAAGACTGATGTACCAAAAGTTAAAGAGAAGTTGAGGCAACAAATTCAACAGAAGTAACAGAGAATCAAACGTTGTGAAAAAACAAAACAGATTCTTTGGGCAAAACAGGAACTTCAAAGAAGATGCCAAGATAATATACCGAGAAATGAGAAAAACTTAAAATAGAGATAAATGACCTACCCAATACCCAGGAAATTGAGGTGTCCTATTGTAAAATGTGGGAAAACTGCAAAATTGACACTGAAAGAGCTACATGGATGAAGCAATAACAGGAACAGCACACACATAAAGTCTGTCAAAAATAGATGGATATGAATATTACTGAAACAAGCGGTTTTATATTCCAAACCAAAAACTAGAAAGCACCAGGAATAGACGGGATAGTCAATTTTTAGATAATAAACTGTCTAGCATGCACCAAGACCTCGGACTCTCATACAATGATGTAATCATAGGCCCAGAAAAATGCCTCAAATTATTCAGGTGGCAGTAACATACGTACTCCCTAAAACAGAAGAGACTCAGAACAAGAAGAATTATAGGCCCATCACCTTTCTCTCAACAATGTGCACGATCGCCACTTCTATCAAAACCGAAAGGAGATACAACATCCTTAAGAAAAACAATTTATTCCCAGCAGAACAGAAGGGGTGCAAAAGGGGAATTTATGGGTGAAAGAACCAACTAATCATTAATAAAAAAATATATATTGGAAGATATGAAAAGAAGGAAAAGAAATTTATTGATAGCACAGATAGACTGCAGAAAGACATGCGACAGATTGCCACACTCAAGGATAGAGCCTTAAATATACGGTGTATGCCTAACAACTACCAAATTCATAACGAAGAGCATGAAAAGGGGGAAGACTACACTAAACCTAAACCATACAAATGGGTCATTAACATCGAGACCAATCAACTTCAAAAGCGAGATCTTCCATGGAGGTTCATCGTCACCACCACTCCTCTGTCTCGCATTAGCGCCATTCAGCTGCTTACCGAACAACATTAGCTAAGTTTACGAGTCACAGAATGGCAATCTGAATCACCTATTCTATATTGATGATCTTATAATATTTGTCAAGTATGACAAGCAGGATAAAAAACATACCCAATATTGTCCAAACCTTCAGCGAAGACATTAGGATGGTGTTCGGAATCGACAAATGTACCAAAGCCACATTCAAAGGCTGTAAGCTAAAGAAAACTACAGATTTAGACCTTGATATCGACAACAACGTTAAGGAACTAGAACCAGGTGGTACCTAAAGATAATTAGGAAATAATGAAGAGGGCGGGATACAAAATTCAGTTATGAAGAATTTCCGAAAAGTATAAAAAGACCAAAAACAAAATGCTCATCCGAATGAGGAAGTTGATAGGTTGTATGTACCAAGAGCTTTAGGAAGCCGAGGACTAATCCAACGTTAACTAACTCTAATAACTACAACAATCTGATTGGATGTATACCCCACAAAATTAATTACCTCCCCTACAATAATAAAACACCAAATCTATTCAATCAACAAGGAAGCTACACTCTGAAACAGCTTAATACACTTGAAACCCTACAAAACAAAAAACGAAGCGAATCGCATCTATGCCAAACGTGTAAAACAGAAAGAAAAACAAGATGGTCAAATGAAATTACAACGAAAATGGGAAGACAATGCGTTGCATGAAAAATCCCTAAAAAGAACAAAAGAAGCAGATAGAGAGCAACAGAAAACACATCAGTAACCTGAAGAGTACCGATCTGAAAATTGAGACAGAAAGCATAATTATTACAGCTCATGTCCAAAGCCTTGCAACCAGATCCTATCACTCTCACATAATCAAGGAGGGAACTAACCTAAAAGGCAAGATCTGCAGAAAATATTAGGAAACTGTGGACCATATTATCTCAGGATGTCGGGAACAATGTTGCGACACCTGTGTACAAGAATCGCAAAATCGAGGCCACTGAGAGATTATATGAGCACCAACCAGACACGGTTAATCAAAATAACAATGTAACTATCCTCTATGACATGCCACTGACAGGGAACAGAGCTTATATTATCATAAAGGGCAAGAAGTTCAGGACGTGTACATAGCAGTACTTTCTGAGAGAAAAACCTCCATGAAAACTATTGAGAAATTGTTCGAATACAAGGACATGGAGATTGAAATTAACAGAATGTGCTAAATGAAGACTATACCAATAGTAATCGGAGCTCTAGGACTCGTGAGAAAAGGAATGGACAGTTTTACTAACAGTGTCCCAAGTAACATTAACATACAAGTTGCCCAGAAGATTGCCCTACTAGGAACATCCGATATGCTAAGAAAAGTGCTATCAATTAAATGACAATTCTACTAATGAACCTAAGGACCATTAGTTTGAACCTGGATATACAGGATACAAAGGATGAAACATGGTATACACAAATAATAATAATAATAATAATAATAATAATAATAATAATAATAATAATAAAATTGGATATCCCAAGGAAATGAAGAAGCACCAATCATTTGGTTCTATCATCTGGAATCAATCCATAAAATCGTTGCGCACTTTATCAACGCTACTAAATAACCCCCAGTAAGAACGGGTCTTTGAAGAATTTTGAAGAATGAGAATGGGTCTTTGAATGGGTCTTATACGAAAAGCTGATAAAATATAGGATTGGAAATATTTTAAACCTGCTCACCACATATAAATTGATCGTTTGTCCTGACGAAATTTACTTAAACTTTTCTCGATGAAAACAACATTCTTCACCTGGAACAGAAGGGATATCGAATAGGTTCATGAGGTTGCAAAGATCAACTTCTTATGAATAAAATGATCCTGGGAATTTGCTGGAAAAAGGGTAAACATCTCAGCACAATATGAATAGATTACCATCAACCCCTTGATAGCATGCTACACTGTTGGATCCTTAAGGCTTTCAGAATGGTGATAGTAAGCTTTTTTTTAATATATCATGGAACTATGGAAAACAACATTGTGCCTATATCACACCAAAAGCACTGCTACTTCCAATTATTTGAATATCCGACGAGGAATATTTCAAAGTGAAACACTGTCGGGCTTCTGTTCTGTCCTTCTTTTTCATGATCTAAACAGTAATAACTATAGATGCAAAGTAAAAAAAGAAAGTTTTTAATAACCTATTGTACATGTGGGATATCACTCTCTTTGCCATAACGGCAATTAGTTTAGTGTATCATTAATAGTGCGGAATGTTTCAGTGATGACATCGTTATGCATTTCGGATTAGGTAAATGTGCAAAAATAACATTCATGATTGAGAGAGTTAAAGAAACAATCTCAGTAGATCTCGATTTTGTCACAAGGGGTAGGGAACTGGAACAAGACGAAGATTATAAATACCGAGGTATCAGCGAAGGTGATGGAATGCAGCATGCCCAAGTGAAGGGGAAGGTAACACACGGATACTACAGGCGTGTACGTCTGGTTTTAAATACCGAGTTGAATTCACAAAACAGAATATCAATCATAAACACCTTGGCTATCCCTGCGATGAAATACAGTTTGTATACTTAATAGGACCATAATTGAAATTAGGCGAATGTATGTCAAAACGAATACACTTCTCGCTTCGCACCGCATGCAACATCAAAAGACTGATGTTGATCGTCTCTATATATCCAGACCCGAAGGAGATAGAGGATGAATTCAACTAGAACTCTCTTACAAAATCACAGCAATCCGTCTTCAAAGATATCTTAAAAAGCATGGTAGATATAAGAAAATTTATTCATTAATAAAAGATGCCAACAAATTCAAAAGGAAATTTCAAGTGGGGTAGAATTGCAAATAAACCATAATAAAACTACTTCAGCATCTAAGATAGCAAATGCAATGTACCAATTGTAAAAATGTGGTCATTACTGCGTCCGTACCAAGCAAACTAATGTAGGCAACAGCATACGCATCAGTCGCTACGCAGCGCGAGGTTAAAGCTCCACATGACCAATGCCTGCTAACTAGAAATTACTAAGCACACATACTGAAAAATTCTTTTGAGCCCAAATGTAGATTCTGTGATAAGTAGCCAGAAGCAAGCGACCATTTTTTATCAGGTTGCATAGTCTTAGCAGACACTGAATATAAAACTCGGCATAATGCATTTGTCTGATATCTGCACTGGAAATATGCAACTTTCACATGGAGTTAACTGGAAGAAACTTGTATGGAAATCACTAAGACACGGATGCAGAGATACGATCTGCAAAAAGTTTTTAATTGCCCAGTCATCGTGTTCAAAGAACACAAAAACAGAATCTACTTTCTTATTGATATGGCAGTTCCTAGAGACTGTTATTTGTATTTGAAGATCTTAGAAAATATACAATGTATAAGGATCTTGAAGAAGAAATCTAAAAGAGATTGCACATGAGGACATCAGTAATTCCATTTGTAGTTGGAGACCTCGGATTGATTGCAATTTCTTCCGATAGACCCATTGAAGGGATTCGTGTAACCCTTGCCTTAAATAAATACTAACAATTGTACTCACATGTACAGCTTACACATTAAGAAGAACTTTATGTAAAATGTGTTGTTCCTTTTTTGATTCTTCTTTTTCTTTTACAAAAATGATGTCAATTCTAACTTAGATCTCTGGTTGGACCTAGACGGTAATGTGCATACAAAGGAATAACAAAGGAAATAATAATAATAATAATAATAATAATAATAATAATAATAATAATAATAATAATAATAATCTACAAAGTTTCCCTTGTGTTAGTAAATTTCCTTAAGCACAGCATGGGAAGTGGAATACCTCACTACACCTAAATCATATTTGAGGCACTGCCATCTCCAGTCGTCTGTTTATTGTTTTGTTTGTCCTTCATCACCGTTACACATGAACGAAACATTAGTAGCTATGGTTACAAACTAAATAAAGTATTCAGTCATCTAATCTACGTGGATAATCTCAAATTTTTTGCCAAAAACGACAATGAGTTGAAGGGCCTCCCCAATACTGTAACATGTTTCAGTGACGACATAAGTATGGATTTCGGGTTAGATAAATGTAAAAAAGTAACATTCAAGAAAGGCAGAATTATTGAAACACGCTGAATGAATTTACATTTTGCCACAAAGATTATGGAACTGGAAGAAGATGAAGCGTATAAGCACCTAGGAATTAGCTAAGGAGATGTTATACAGCAGACCCAAATGAACGAGAAGATAAAAAAGAAATACTACAGGTGTGTGCGTCTGGTAGTGAATACCGAAAAACAGAATATCAGCCATAACCACATTGGCTGTCTCTGTGATGCAATACAGTTTTAACATCTTTAACAGGACCATAGCTGACATTAAGCGAATGGACGCAAAATCGAGGAACCTTTCACTTGCTATCGCATGCTTTGCTGATGTTGATCGTCTGCATGTGCATGTGCAAAGGAGGCAGATGATTAGTTCAACTACAACAGTCTTACAAAACTACAACAAGTGGGCTTCAATGACACCTGGAAACTGCAGAATACTGGATGATGATGTCTCAAATAAAATGAAAGTAGTAAGCGTCTTTATTCTATAATAAATCAAGTCAACAATTTCAAAATGGAGTTTAAAATGGGTGTAGAAATACAAGTAAAGCATAATATACCGACTGAAGGGGCAAAATACTTAAAAAGAAAGCAAATGCAACCGACCAGATACAGAAAAGATAGGAAGATAAACCGTTTCATGGTCAATACTCTGTCCATTCCATACAAGCTGGTGTAGAAAAACCCCGTGCCTATCAGTGGCTACGTAGTGAGTGTTATAAGTTGTAACCGAAAATTTTGTCCTTGTTGCACTGGACCAATGCTTGAAATTATCAAGCACACTTACTAAAAGATTTTGTTAGCCCAAAATACAGATTCTGTGATAAATATCCAGAAACTATTGATCATCCTGTATCATGTTGCAAGGTATTGGCACCCACTGAATATAAAACCCGGCATGACAGGGTAGGCCAAATTCTGCACCGGGATATCTGTAACTTCTTTGGAAAGGAATCTGGAAGAAATTGGTATGAACACCACCCAGACCCAGTTACGGTGATAGGAGATGTAACAATTTTATGGGACTACACAATACGCGCAGAGAGAACAAGCAAATCTAATCGCCCATACATTGTTATGAGAGGCCGCAAGTGAAAACAATTGCCTCCTCATTGATATGGCAGTCCCAGTAGGCTGCAATGTATCTATGAAGGGACATGTGGAACCCTCGGATTGTTTAGAAAAGGTATGGGTAGATTCATTGAAGTGATTCTTGGATGAACACACCTCAAAATAACGTTCTCACAAGTACAGCCTGCATCTTGTTATTTTTCTTATTTGTTTATTTATTTATTTTTGAAATTACTCTGTTGAAAATGTCATGATGACATTTTTATCTTAGATCTCTGGGTGGGAACCAGAAAGAAATCAAAGGAACTAAAATAATAATAATAATAATAATAATAATAATAATAATAATAATAATAATAATAATAATAATATGAACCATCATAATAATGATAACTATGATAATAATGGACATACGAAACCTGATATTAGTGCATTCGATAAATCAAATGACACTATATCCCGGTAAATCAAAATCTGCACAGAAAGTATCTGAGAATATCAGCAGATCTACAGACCTCTAAAATGATAAGACACATATGTGGGATATTCACACCATTGGTGCGTAAGACTCCACCACAAGCAGTAATGTGGAAAGTCATTCATGTTCCAAACATGCAGAAATCTGCATTGCAAGCAACTGCCAACATCCTGCGAAAGGTGCTCTCTGACTGAAATTTAAGTGACTTGATCAATAGAACAAATATTGTTACATCTCAAGTACTATGCAAAGTAATGAATAATAATAATATTATATTGGAAACAATATATATTGTGCGGCAGAAATGCCCGCACATATACTACCCAAAAATACCTCCCATATAATGGTAAGACATTAGTGTCAATGGTGTCTTCATCTAGCTAATGTCTTACCATTATGAGTGGGGTATTGCTGGGAGGTATATTTGAGTGTATTTCAGTAGCACCCTATATAAATGTATGGGTATAAATGCAGGACCACGAATCTGTCATTAAAGAATTAAACAAAAAATCGATAGACAGTGAAGACGATAAATAAAATCGAATTTAATTCCTCAAATAGGTTTGACGCGATTAGCACGAGCATAATATTTCAATATGATCAAATGGACTCTTTGAAAGATAGGAGGAAGAGACAGAAAGATTAGAAATCTCCCTAACGTTCATAATAGCCACTATTCCAAATCAGATATGAATCTATTGTTAGTACTTGGGTCAATTTGAGACTAAACCTTTGCCCAATTATAGATTACATATATAATTAATGTTAGCCTTGCAATATTCGTACAGATTCCTTGTCTGAGCAGAGTATGAAAGTATCATCCACTTATCTGTTGGCTTTACTGGTTTCGTTTTAAAGTCATTTCCTCAAAGTATTCCATGTATAGATCTCTCATTAATGGTGACAATTGCGAGCCCAAAACCAAGCCTTTCTCCTTTGATGCACATACAACGAAGAAATTATTCGTATACCCATCAATACTGAATATTTCTATCCATTTCTCAGAATCTAATGCCTTTATGATGACAGGTTTTTTAAGTTAATAAACATAAAAAGGACTATAATAATCAATTTTCAGAACAATAGGTTAATTACAACAATTTTGACAGGAGTATTATGCAAAATAGAACGACAAAATTATTCGTACAGTTTGAAAAATAGAAATAAATAAACAATTGTCACAATAGCATGAAATCTGATCCTTATAACTTGCTACAATAGTTTTCTAAAGTTTTTTATGTGATATGAACAAGTCTTTTTCTGATTTTTTTTCCATTCCTTAATGGTTACACGTTCTAATTCCTGAAGTGACCGATGATTTATTTGAACATCTGAAAATTGAGTTTTATATTCCTTTTTTTGTTGTTGTTTATTAGCATATAAAACAACTTGGCATCATACGGTCGTTAGATTCTGAAAAATAGATAAATATTTTCAAAATTGATGGACCATTGAATAGTTTCGTCGTTGACTCTTTGTCGAGTTGGAAGAATGCTTTATGTACACAGAACCTCAACACTTCTATCAGATTATCTATAAGAATGTTAGGACATTCTCAGAGGGTCAGGTCAGATTTCACTTGGCCTTAAACCACTGTCAGGGCCTCATCTGTAGGAACTCTCGTGAACAGACTTACCGAATTCAACATTATCATCTGATTGTTATTGATGGAAGCCCTTTATATTACTTTCTAATGTTGGATGAGGATTTCCCTGTCAGTCTTTAGTCAATCTCCCAGGAATCTACTCAGTAGGCAGCACTCTGAGGTCCTGCAGCTGACTATACGTATCACTGGAATAACAATTTTGTCAATTATAGGGAGATCATACATATGAGGCAAGTTGGTTTAACGTTGAGTAAGCTGTCTATACTTATTTGTGCGAATTAGTCTTTGTTGTTATTTAACATTCGTGATAGCTTCCCCTCAGTTTTTAAGTTCGGATCCCTTTTCACTATACTATACCGCCAACAACAACACCACTAAGGGCTACAGCATGGCTGAGATATGGCGATGACTCCATCATACAGTGATCACACCAGGAAGCTATACAAAGACTGTTCGACCATATGAATTTAATAATACCTTCCATCTAGTTCACAAAGGAAGAATAAAATAATACTGAGCTAGTCTTCATAGATGTACTACTATAATAATAATAATAATAATAATAATAATAATAATAATAATAATAATAATAATAATGTGCTACAAACATCTGTATATAACAAGCCACCCTTCATAGGACCATACATAATCTTCAATTTCCATTTTCCGTACAATGTGGAAAGTGTGAAGAAAGGGATATTTAATGGCTAAAACATCGGGCTAAAATCCTAAGTAGCAGCCCAATCATATACAAGCTAGAAGGAATCAGCATGAAACACCCACTTCAAAATAACAACTACCCGGCATAGCTTGACATCAGCATCTGCAGGTGTTAACAGAAGGGACAAGAAAAAAAATCCCCGCGGTCTGTGTACATTATATCAAGGGCTTATCGGAAAAGATTCAGAAGAACTGCGGTTCATAAACTATTCATGAAAATATCCCGAAGCATTTTCACTCTACAGAGATATCTCTGCCGAATAAAACCTGATACGGCGGAGAATATGACTCGGAATTGCGTATACTCGATTCCTTACAGTTTTGGCAGAGAATATAAACGGTGAAACAAGTCGCACCATAAACTTAAAGTTGGAGGAACATCGGAAAGCCATAGTGAGAGCCGAGACAATGAAATTGTACATGGTTGATTGTGTATAGAGGGAAAATAGTGATCATCAGTCTCCTTCGGAATGAAGTGAAAATATTGGACATGGAAGAATACTAGAGAGACGTTTGAGCGAATCAACGCATATGAAGACCTCCTTAATAGGCCTAACTATGGGACACAAACTGGTGTGATAACATCCCCAACTCACCCGAGATTTTCAGTGAACTTCCTCACATTCTGTTATAGTGGAAGACACCTAGTCTATAGGCAATAGACTCTCCCACCTATTATAAGTAGGAATCCGTAGGTAGTCGAGAAAGGAAGTGATCAACGACCACAACTCGATTTCTCTGCGTAACACTTTATTACAAGTTCTTAACGTTTCTGTACGTTTACCCCATTTAGGAGGCATTTAGTCCGACTACAAGTTATATTGTGGAAATAACTCTACAACACATTCTTATCAATATATCAATTTTCAGCATTGTTTGTTTATGATGTTTGAGTTTGTCGCTACAATATCTGAAGTGATTAAATCTTCAATGTATTCCTCTTGATCGGAGAGATTTGACGTAATGACTAATCGTGAAATGAATGTATTTTTATATCTGCCCAGGAATTGGTTTTCATTATTACTGCAAAGTGTGATGCTGCCATAATTCAATAAATATGTATTTATATATCGAATAAAAGACCAGCTGACTAATGATATGATGTTTAGTTAAGTAGTTCCTCTAGTTCCCTATGGAACATAGGGAACTAGAGGAACTACTTAACTCTAGGAACTAGAAACAACACATCTGAGGACATGATAACAGTAGTTTCCATTAAATCAATTCAGTTAAATATAAACTTTTATATATGCGTTGTCTAGAAGGAAGAGATTTCTCTTTTAATTTTCGATACACGGTTAGCACGTTGTTCTCGTCCTTATATTTGATATTACTGAGTGTTGGATTTACGTTTTTATTAATGTTTCATTCATTAGACCCCTGAAACTAATGAAAACATTAATAATAGAAGGATGGAATCTTTAAATTCTTACAATTAAACAAATATATGCATATGGAATTATTTAAATTTTAATGAAGTATTTTAGTTATTATTTTATTGGTTTTATTTCATTTTATATTATCATTTCCTATCAGCACACACTAGATCGATAACAATTCGACACAAAAATAAAATACGATGTCTGCAATGAAGAAGACAAGACTTTAATTTGCATTCTATTCTACTAGATACAGTGTACCATGGGCGGGGAATCATCCTGTTTTGAAATGGAGACTCTGTGATTCATCCATTTCCTATTGCTCTCCTTATATTTGTTTTCGCTATCTAGTGAATCTAGATCATTTTACGTATATATATATATATATATATATATATATATATATATATATATATACTTGTGTGTGCGGAGAGTGCATTCTCCAATTTTAAATGAAATATTTGAAAAATAATCCTACTTGACTTATGGCTATACCTCTTTTCTACCTATTGCGAAGCTGATCACAGATGTTCAGAAATCTACGACTCAATTAGAACCATCTCCCTTGGGAGTATGCACACAGTTTTACTAACACAAGATAAATTTACCGTTGTGCGCCAACAATAGACAATATGCATGAAACACATACGAACAGAGTTAAGAAAAATATTCTGTTTTGATGATTAGTGATTAGCCTATTGAAATCTAAACGATACTGTCGTTAGCACAGTTTATTGATTCATTCTACAATAGAGTAAACAATTATGTTGAGGCATGGCTTTTTATCAGAACTTTTGTGATTTCTGAACAAGCGAGATAATTTTAAGATGAAACCGTCTCTTGGCTTGTCAAAAGATCAAAAAGGTCATTTAGTTTTAGTGACTATCAATATTTATTCGAACTAACACAGATATCCGAAGACCACGGCTAATAATAATAATAATGATACATAGATGATATCAAGCTCATTGCCAAAGACGACAATGAGTTGAAGGGCCTCCTCAATAATGTAAAATACTTCAGTGATGACAAAGGTAGGAACTTCGGATTAGATAAATGTGCAAAAGTTACATTCAAGAAATGTAGAATTACAGAAGCACCCTTAATAGATTTAGATTTTGTCACAAAGATTAGGGAACTGGAGCATGATAAAGCTTATAAGTACCTAGTAATTAGCGAAGGAGATGGCAAACAACACCCCCAAATGAAGAACAAGGTAAGAAAGGAGTACTACAGGCATGTACGTCTGGAACTAAATACCGAGATAAACTAAAAAAAAACAGAATATCAGCCATAAACACCTTGGCTGTCCATGTGGTGCAATACAGCTTTAACGTCCTTAACTGGACCATAGCTGAAATTAAGCGAATGGACGCCAAAACGAGAAAGCCCCTTACTTGCTACCGCATGGATCATACCAAAGCTGATATTGATCGCCTGTAGGTGTCCAGATCCGAAGGAGGCAGAGGATTAGTTCAGCTAAAACTGTCCTACAAAACTACAACAATTGGCCTCCAAAGATACTTGGAAACTACAGAAGACTGGATGATGGTATGTGTCAAGGAACATGAAAGTAGTAAGCGTCTTTACTCCGTAACAAAAGGAAGCCAACAAATTCAAAATGGGGTTTCAAATGTGCTCAGAAATAAAAGCTGAACCTGCAAAATACTTAAAAAAGAAAGCAAAGCCTATTGAGCCGACTTACCCTGCCTCGAGGTTGCTGAAGCGGCTGTGTGCGAGTGTCCCAGCTGAGAGTCGGAAATCTGGGAATCGCTGAAGCAGGTTGGCCGGGACAGATCTCCGAGATTAGATGATCTGCCCTCCGAAGTGTACTTGAGGCCCGTTTTTGTTCCTTTGCTGGCACTGATTTTCAACAACTGGTTTAATCTGCGGTCTATACTTTTAATTCTTCATGAGCGGTGTGATAAATTGGCTATGCAATGATATGAAGAGTGGTGATGGATTGGTAACTTTAGGCCTTTAACGATGTTAAATACAGAGATCTTGGCTAAAATCTTTAAGATTGACTCCGAACTAACCTGTGCTGTAAAGGGCAGGACTATTCAGGACAGCATTCATATGGTATGCTTGATCATCGAACAAGTCGACAGTGAAGCCACGCTGATCAATTTAAAACACTTTTGGTAGGGTGGACCATCGCTTCTTGGAGACTCTCCTTTCGGCGTTCGTATTTTCGCACCTGGATGCGATTTCTTTATGCGACACCCTGGTTCGTTGGTGTAATTGTATGGGGTTTGATCGGAGCTTTTCCTATTTGTCCGCTTTCGCCTTTGCTTTACGTTCTTGCGTTTGAACCTTTTCTTCGCAAGTTAAAACGAATCCGGTCATACGCGGAATTTCCTTACCTGGTGCTACCATATTAGCCAGGTACTGCGACTATGCTGATGATGTTTAGGTTCTTTTGTCGAGCAGAACCGAAATTGAGGAAGTCAGCAAATAAATAGAAGGTACGAGAAGATGTCAGGAGCTATGATCAATCTTGATGAGTCTATTGGCTTGTGCTTGAGTGCATGGAAGGGAGAAACTCTTTCCGGAACTTTTCTCTGGACGGACGGACCGGTCAAGATACCTTGATGGAACTTGATGGAAATGATTTGGTCGGAGATGCAGGAGAAGGCCGAAGTCGCGGATTGTCTGTGGTCCCTGAGGAATCAATCCTTAAACTATCTGCCTCGCACGTCTACCCCATTCTCCTTTATCGACTGCCTTTCTACTTCCGTCTAGCACAATAATTTCATTAGTAAGGCACTTATCCTTCTTCATGTGGGTATGCAAGTCCGCTGGATGTAGTTTTGCTCAGAAACAACTCATATCGGCGCCGGGTGTATACTCCAAGTCATCATATCAAATATTAGGGGGTCTGTACGCGATGATCTGAGAGACGAGGTCGGTCTCACGAAGCAGGAGATCAATATGGCCTTGGAATACCGGATTGAAATTCCTCAGTATTAATGAGGCATCCCCGCCTTCGCTGGTAATTCGTAGGGCCCCTTGGATCATCAAAAGATTTTGTTCGGCGTGCTTAGAAAAATCTTCAAACTGCTTTCGCTCTGAAGGTGAGTTGGAAACCTTGGGTCACCGCTTCCTTCATTGCATGGTCGTTGTCCCGTTGTGCATTTTTATTGATGCCTTCATGATTCGCATACTCCGCAGAAAGTTTTATTTCTATAGCAATGTGATACCGCCGTAGACGCCGGTTGAACAATATGTGTTCTTTTGCTTTCTAGGTTTTATGGGAGTCGTGATTTGGAAGACACTTCAGAAGTGATTCAATGGGGCGAGACGTTCACTTCTTCCTAACTGATCTTGTACTTTAAACATCAACTTAAATTCAAGATTAGGGCGGAAAGGCGGCCTCTTCCTACATCAGAATTTGGCAAGAGGTGGGTGAATCTTCCGCGTTTGTTTCGAGTAAGAGTGGCCGACTTAGAGTAACACTTTGATGCCGGTTATGCATTAAGATATTGCCTTGAGTTGAACATTGACAAACCCGCCCGAATTTAGGTTAGTTTAGTGTTGTTGTTTGTCCTTAGCACTTATGATTTTTTTTAAAATGTTATATCTATTGAGTAGGCGCGATGCCTAAGAAGATCTCATCCTGAATGTCTTATTTGTTTATTACTTTTCGTCCATTCTTTTTCACTGAGTGCCTTTGCATTATATTACTTGGGAATAACACTAAGAAAAGACATTTTAACCCTATGATTCATTTAACAGATGAATGTCTCATGTGTTCCAATTATCTCGTAGTGGTAGAGACTTTTCATATTCCACTTGATAAAAACCAAAGGCCTTTGTACACGGAGTTCTAGTTTGTTTGTTTTTTGTTTTGTTTTTTGTTTTTTTGTTTTTTTCGTTGGAATTGGTTTCTCATTTTCATAAGCCTTTTCTATTTTATTTCCTATTTCAGTTGACATGCAAAACTAATTTTCATCACCGGTATCAATGCAATACAAAATTGAAACGTAGTCATTCCTGGTTAAAACTGCTGCTCATGGGGGTATGTCGTATTTTGTCCTCATGTCAGAGGTCATGAGAAGCCCATATGACCTCATTGTATGTTTGCAAGTAAAATCTGAAATACACTATAAAAGTAAAATGCCATACGGAAGCGATGATAAAGTAATTCAAAACGCAATCTCCTTTGTTCTGCTTTGATTTATTTATAACAATCAAAACGTTTAGAATACCAATACCTGAATATTTATTATAGAGAAACACCTTTATAACAACAGTACATAATAAAATATAACAATATACTGTAATTACAGCCATGTGACGGATAGGTAATCCTTTCTCATAGATCTTAGCAATGGCGATATATTATTTAACTTCTCTTTCTGCTTGTTGTCCGATGACTACTGCAGTATTTCTATTTGATATATTCGAATTGACAGCATCACCAATGTTTTCATTGGGACAATTCTCATGTAAGTCAATGCACATTTCTTCTCAGATGGCGAGTCAATGACTGCGTGTGAAACGTAACCATGAACAGTAGGCGCAACTGTATTTAATATAAGAAAAATTCACTATAAACACACAAAGTGTGACAATCTGTAGGGTTTGAACGCACGGGTAAGGAAATTAATCTTGCATGGACAGATTGCTTTCAATTGTTATTTCTATTATGTAAGATTAATCTGATGAATAAAGAAAAGAGCGACTACACCGCATTAGTAATGGCACGTAATATGAGCTGATATTAGCAACTCATCAGTAAGACTTAGATTTAACAGGCCAGTAGGCCGTTTTGTGGGAAGTTAGAGTTGCATTCGAATTTGTACTCTGAAATCTTATAACATAAAGATCTGTGCTAATGAGAATAAAAATTGATCGCATTGGTGACTGGTTCTGCACTAACCTTGTGGCATTTGCGCCAATTAGCGCGGCTTCATGTTCGGAAGTTCTAAAGATCTAAAGGAACCGAACTGACCACAAGTGACATTATCTTTTGTTCGATTCTTTTCCTCACTGCCTATGTTTTATTCTTTTCCTATTTCCGTTTATATTTTAGATGTTTGATATTTGTTATCGAATTAATTTTATGTCTTTCTTCTTTTTTTTTATTCTATCGCTGTATTGTTTTTCTTTTTTCTGTGATTTGGAGATATCTTGTTATGTTTAAGTCTAACACAGGAGGACACAAAGCGTACTGTCAACGACAATGTCCGTGATACACGTCCAACTTAGAGAGTTAGCCAAAATATAAGAATTAGACTATTTACACCAGGCGAGACGATAATGCCACAAAGACGCAAGCGGCTACTGGGATTGAAAGGAATGAAAATACTATAGTACGAACAGGAAACCCAAACCAAAATAGTAAAAAGGGATACATCTCTAGTCCTGTACAAAAGAACGAAGAGGAGAGTGAACCGGTCAATAGGCGAACGTATATACTCCTATATATTAACTAAGAGTATGTGTGTGTGTTTCTATGTATGTATTTAGGTCTAATCATATCTATCTGTATATCTCACGTCTGACATTATCATTTTAACAGATATATTTACCAAAATTACACAGAAATATCTTGAAGTACATAAGAGTAAATATATTCAATAAAATCTCATTAGCTTCAATCAATGCCTCCAGACGACTTCGGAATCTCCTACAACACTTCTGAGCGGTCGCCTTGTTTAAGTTGGTGAATGCTGGCATAATCGTAGCCTTCAGTTCATCTTTGGTGTTACTAGGAGATCTGTTGGTCTCTCGCTCAGCTACGCCCATATATAATAATAAAGGAAGTTGCAGTTTGTGGAGTTAGATGGCCAAATGTAAGGAGTGAAGTGGTCGCAGAAATTCTCTTATTGCCATGACTAGGTCCTCCTACTTGGACCAGGGCAACACCACCTACTCAAGTCACTTGACTTAGGCCTCCGGGTTTAATCTGAAGCCATGTGGGAAGATGAATGGATGCATAATCCCGCCATCATTAGTTATCACTGCAAACATCATGATGTTGACTGCATTCTCTACACTCTCCCTAAATTGGCTCCCAAACATTCTGAAATGCATTGGAGCTTCCGTACGAATCCTAAGCAGAACAGCATCCGTTTTCCATTTTTTTGACGGAGTGAATAGCGGCATCGTACTGTTTTTCTCACAGATAGTGACTTCTATACTCTGCAGTCGATAAAATCAAAAACAAAGAAAGCTCATGCGCGAAAGTATAGTGTAATCTGGCGACAATTTACATATCGCACCCTATATTTATATATATATATATATATATATATATATATATGTGTGTGTGTGTGTGTGTGTGTATAGAGAGAGAGAGAGGGGGGAAAGGTCGGTCGGTGCTAATTATGGTTCTCCAAAATTTCCTGAACTTTGTAGTTCTTAGTAATTTTCTTCTTTTTATTATCACCCCTAAACCCTGTTCTGTCACCCATTTGTTCAAGCTCCTTAGGTAGATTATTCGCTGCTTTTCAGGATGCTTCTTCCCTTCATGATGTCTTGTTAGTGTCAAATATTCGACGCCTTCTTTCCTCATTATGTGCCCTAGAAAGTCCAACTTTCTCTTTCTGAAGTTAAGTCCCTTTTCTTTCCATTTCCGCTAAAGTTTCACACATCCATTCCGTCGTTTGCTCATCATCCTTCTGTAGAACATTATTTCTGTTGCTTCAAATATTTTCTTCAACTGCGAAGTTATTGTCCAGCATTCATTGCTATATAGACGATATTACAAAATATTTTAATACACTGTTCTTCGTTTCGAACGAAATTTTGTTTCTTAATACTTTTCCTAGCTTTTGGAAAGCACCATTCGCAGTCCCAATACGCCATCGAATTTCGGTGTCGTGTTGTCCGTCCTCTTTCAAAAGAATTATCAGATAATTAATTTGGTCTGCTTGCTGGATTTTGTTATCTCCAGTTTGTAATTTGCATGTTGGCAGTTCCGTTTTCTCGCAACTGATGTTTAGTCATTTCTTCTCGCTTTCCTTCACTACCTTCTGCAGGAGTGCTTCTACTTTCCTTTCGGTGCCTGTTATCAACGCTGAAATAGTCTAAATTAATGCACACTCTCTCCATCATAATGCTAATACTTTACACTAAATTAAAAATAGACCGTCAGGTTCAAAAAGGAGATAAATTGATTTCGAAAGAAATATAAAAAATGTTTTGTTTCTTTTAAGAATTCATCATTAATTGCTTCATTTGTTATCTCTTGTAGGGTGGTGTATAGGTTTCGAACTGTACAACATAGTACTGTCCTGATATCTTCTTCATGTTGTAGGGCTGCGATTACAGAATCTTACAATGGCTCTGTTTTCGTTGGTATAAGTCTCGACAGACCATTCGCATGCGCGATTTTCTTCGTTGGTAGATATTCCAATCTGAAATTGTAGTTCAGAAGAATTTTGCCCCATCTTAGTAACCTATTTGCAGTGTAAACCGAGAGATTTTTTTAACCAAATATTGTTTGTAACGGTTTGTGATCCGTCTGTAGATTAAAAAAATCTACCACAGATATATCTACGAAATCTTGTAACTGCGAAAATAATTCCCAGACCTCCTTTCTCTATTTGTAAGTAATTTTTCTCTGTTGGCACTGGTGTTCGAGAAGCAGGCCCGATGGGTTTTATTGTCCCATCCGGCATTTTATGCAGTATACACGCCCCGGCTCCATAGGCGCTCGCGTCACTTGCTACAATTATTTCTAATTTAGGATCGTAGTGTGCCAAAAATAAATCCGAAGTTAACGTCTTAGTTATTTTGTCAAAAGTTTTCTGGCATTCATCTGTCCACTGCCAAATTTTTCTTTCTTCAGAAGTTCGTTCAGTGGTGCGCGAAGTTTATGCATATGAGGAATGAATTCCTGGTAGTAACTCACTAAGCCTAGAATACTTTGTATTTCTGTTATGTTCTTTGGAACTGGCATTTTTTTTATTGCCGTTGATCTGATCGTCTTCCTTCTTGATCGATGATATGGCCCATGTATTTAATTTCCTTCATAAAAAATCGCATTTGTTTTCTTTTACCTTGAATCCATACCTTTATATTCTCTTAAACACCTCTTGTACGTGTTCCCAGTGTTGTTCAACACTTTCGCTATTTATCAATACGTCATCCAGGTATGCAATCGTGTACTCTAGTCTGGCGAGCATAGTATCCATTGTCTGTTGGAATATAGCCCGCGCGACCTTAATTCCAAATGGTAATCTTTGGTATTTGTACAATCCTTTGTGTGAGTTTATGCTCAGTAATTTTGAACTTCCCTCATTGACTGGAATTTGCAGGTACGCTTTACTTAAATATATTTTTGAAAATATTTTTCCACCGTTTAATTTAGTGAATACTTCTTCTGGTCTGGGTATAGGATAGTGGTAATCTTTTATCGCTGCGTGCAAACCCGTTGAGAAATCAGCGCATACTCGAACCCCCTGATTTCTTTTTGACGTAAACCGTAGGTGCGGCCCAATCACTCTACTTTCGTCAATATGCCAGTGTTTTCGAGTCTAGCTAATTCTTGATCTGTTTTTTCTATTTACGAAAACGGTACGCTCCTTTTTTTCTTGAAGATAGGTTGAACGCTTTCTTTTATTTCGAT
This sequence comes from Acanthosepion esculentum, assembly GCA_964036315.1. Classification (NCBI taxonomy): domain Eukaryota; kingdom Metazoa; phylum Mollusca; class Cephalopoda; order Sepiida; family Sepiidae; genus Acanthosepion; species Acanthosepion esculentum. The sequence goes on from OZ038478.1 coordinate 110,893,636, forward strand.
ATTTGCTGCTATTTTTTTACATCTTCCGAGACCTGCTGAAAATACTTCGGGGAAACTCTTTATTAGTTTCTCTATTAATTTATCTGCCTCGGTCGAAAAGCTTTTTACATTTTGGCAGTACGTACTTATAGGTAAATCGCAAAGTTCAAATTTTTGCATCCAGTCCGTTCCGAATAGGTTTTCTGTATTTCTTAACACGTACATTTTTAATTTTTTCGTCATTCCATTAAATGTCACATTTGTAATCACTTCATCCTAATTTGTTATTTTTCTCCCCGTTACGAACCTCGGAAATTTATCCATTTTTAACATGGCAGGTTTGTTCAGTTTTCTCCATGTTTGTACGCTAATAATAGTTAAATCCGAGCCGGAATCCAACTGTAGTCTGACTTTTCTGTTTTGCATTTCTACTTATACGTATTTTCTTATGTTAGTCTCATCCGCTTGGTCAGTCCTCGTGATTCTTATTCTGTTTATGCTTTTTCTTCTAGTCCAACAATGAGAACTTTTATGTCGTATTTTTAACATGATAGACAAGTTTTAAAACGGTATGGACAGCCTTTATAACAATGCCAAGTCCCACAGCGATAGCACATACTGGGTGGTAGTTTTTTCTAATATTGACTTTTAGCAGTAGAAAATGTTGTTTTACCTGTTTTTGAGAAGGGAAAATTTGTTTGGTTTCTTTCTGAGGAGGGAAAGTTTGTTTGTCTTCGTACTTTACGTATGTGCGCGATACCAGCTTCTTCTATGTCTTTTGAGTCTTTCTTCACACTGATGCATCTCTGGCATTCATCGGCTAGTTTTTGAAGTGTCAAATCTAGTTCACCCTCCAATTTAGTAAGGATTCTGCGTCTAATTTCCGCGTATTTGGTTGAAACCAGGGCTTGGACAAAAATGAAACATTTTAAATTGTCCGCGCTGAGTTCCGATAATTTAAAGTCATCACAATATTTATTTACAATGGAAGCGAAAGTTATGTAATCTTAGCTGTCCTTTTTTGTTAGGTTCCATCTTTTGTGGAATAGTGAGGTATTAGGGCTGAAATGTTCTGTTAACAGTTTTATGGCTTCTTTGAAAGTTAACTCATTTGTTTTCCTCGGTAGGATGTAATCTACGAATTTAGTATATTCGCATGTGCCTAATTTTCTTAGTAATAGACATACTTTTCGTGCGTCTGACCAATCTCTGCAGTCAAATTCATATAGATCTTCGAACCTTCGGAAGTAAGTTGCAAAGGATTTGTCTTCGTCGGGTGCATACGTGAAATCTTCGATAGTGCTTCAAATAGCGTCTTGTGAGAGAACTGTTTCATTCTCGAAATTTTGCCCTTTATTTGACATTACACGTAGCAATAATTCTTGTAATTCAAGATGTTTCAGTTCATTTTTTTGTTGTTGTCCAAATTGCATTTTGAAAAGTTCCACAATGGTTGACTTAAAATCTTCCATGTTAACGTAATTTTGTGCAAGTATTTTACCTAGTGTAACCTGATATTCTGAAGCCTGTGTACGCCAAAAAAATTCCTTTGTTGCCACAGTAAAATTGATGTCCAAAAAGGAAATCCATTTTTTTGTGTTCGCGTAGAACTTGTTTTTTTTTTTTAGAAATCTCCACGTAGATCTTGTTTCTTACTATTTACTCGTCGACACTGTTATGTGCGACGGATAACAAAAAAAAAGTATGTCCTCCGCGTAGATAGCTCGTTTTGGGGCGGGGGGTTACCTCGTCGCCACTTGTTATGGTCCAAGTTCCTTGTACCATGGTGATGGTCCAAGGTAGAACCAATGAAGAATGACTCGAACACAGGTATGGAATAACACAAATATATTACAAACAGAAATATATACAAAGAAGTAGAAGTATTAGTAATGACTATCAGATTTGGTTAGAGTGCACTATGTTGCCTCGACAAGTATCACTATTCCAATGTTCTTACAATAAATACTGCCGGCTCCCTCTTGGAACGCAGTATTTATAATGTCTGGAATAGTCCATTATTATTATGGGTAAGTTCCCATAACAGTTAAGTTCATATGTGAACTTGAGGACGGATTTTTTAAAAGATTTTTTTGAGTTCCATTATTTCTTCTATGTTTTTAACTAAAATAAGTATATCATCTACATATCTTCAGTAGATGGAGGGTTTGTTGGTGGTACTAAATATATTATTTTCTAGGTTGGTCATGTAGAAGTTACTGAAGGTCAGATCTAAAATTGAACCCACTGAAACGCCATCACGTTGCACATATACGTTGTTTCTGTGATAATAACATGGGACTTCAGAGTTACAGGTTAAAAGTAATTTTCTTAATATTTTAGGCTTAAATATTAATGGGGATAGAGATGAATTACTACATATATTTTAAATAATAATGTCAATTTTTCCTCTAACTGAAACGTTAGTGAATATATTATCAACGTCAAGCGGTGCTATGGTTATATTATTAGGTTTTTACTGATTTTAATAGTTGTATAAGTTCTAGGGTTGATTTAATTCTATATTTATTAGGCATGTATGGTTTAATTAATTTGTTAAGCGGTTTAGTTAGTTTGTAGACAGGAGTGGGAATCTGGGCTATAATAGGGCGAGTAGAAAATTAGGTTTGTGCGTTTTGATAGAACCATATCTTGGTTTATAATCTCCGATTATTTTGGTAAGTTTTAAATTTTCTTGTCCCGCATTATTAGCTGTGATTATTTATTATTTATTAATTTCCGCTTTTAGCTGAGTAGTAGGATTATTAGTAAGTTTTCTAAATTTGGTGTGATCAACTGTTCAATTTTTGAACCACTCCAGTCTTTCTTACGGCTAACCAAATATAGATTGTGATATTTTAAAAGTGAGAGATATACGTACATAAATGAAAATATTATATAATCAATCACCTTAATGGAGACAATTCAGAAATTAGTCACTGCTTGCTCGAGGGTAATTTTGTTTGGAAATTTTTTTTTTTTTAAATACACGCGCATGTATAAATTACTTAATTAAATTAAAGGAAAATTGCTTATCTTTCCCCTCGCTATACGCACAAAAAATTATATTGATCTAATGTTTAGGTATAAACGGATATGTATAACTCTCTTTCCTTACGAGTACAGAAAAATCCTTTATGCTCCGGCCTGTCAGTTAACAGTTATCTCCTGTTAATTCCACTCTCCAAGTTCTCCACTGCCGTAACCGGGTATTGAACTCACACTGATATATGCACCAAACATGGTTCCAAAACAAATTCACGTAAAATACAATTATATGCGGACAGTTACTACGAACCAACAAACCGTATATAAAAATGACAGCAAACCCTGAAAATATTTTTGAGTTGCCCGACAAGCAGGATAGGAAAAAAGAGGTATTGTCAGTGACAGTCTTTTTTTTTAAATATATTTTATGATTTACCTCTTTGTTTTGAATTTGTTATGTTTTTGAAAGTTTTATCACATGAATCACTGATGAACGATAGATGCGCATGCTCAGTCAAGCGTCTTTCCGTCTATACAGAAAGCGCAGTCGAGCGCACCTAGCGACTCTGCTTCATTGATCATCCTATTTAAAATGGCAACTGAGTCATCCTTCAGTGATGATAAACATGCAGCACCCATACTTATACACGTTTCGTCTGGCATATATACGAAGAAGGCTCACCTTACTGATGCCCATTTTAAATAAACGAAAGGTATTTGGTGTGGTAGAATGATGGTGGGGGGATAAAAAGAAATCCGAAGATGAAAATGTAGAGAAATAAGATTGTCTGTAGATAAAGACGAAGAAAATATTATATTAAATAATTCGAATAAAATTAAACTTATTCTATAAGGGATACTGGTATAGAATATTGTGTGTTGCATTTTTTAAGTTTGTCTTATTGCTAGGTCGAGTGAAATTTGTACTGATATATTTTTTAGCATTGTAGCAGAAGTAGAAGCTAATATTGTCTTGTGTAATGTATTTCATGTTAGTTTTTATTTTCTTATTTTTCCCTAATGGCATCTGTAACCATTTGAGCAACACGAAGCGAATTCAATTTGCTTCGACACAAACTCTGATTTGTTCGAACAAAGATACAAAAAATAAATTTAGTCAAAAAGCAATTTCCAGTTGAAATAGTATTCGGCGTTTTTTCATTTCGTTTTACTTTTCTTTGGGCTGGAATTCGTTACAAAGACATACATCTGCTACGGAGAATGTGAGTACGCTCATTAGAAAACTGAAAATTTTATTGCTATAACTAATTAAATTTGCATTTTGAATTGCTTCATTTTAAAGTTCGCACGTATTTCAACATAATTTATTTCGAAATCAGTTATAATATTAACCAACTGTCCGATTAAAATGTTCTAAATTAAAATAAATATTTTTAATAATTATATGCTCATTTAGCGAAAATGATCAAATTTTGATTAAATCCATTCCAGTGATGTAAGAACGCAAAGTGTCCGTTTTTGAAAATGTATTAGTAAATTCATATCTCTAGTTGAAATCAAAACAACTTTTCGTATTTTGAAGTGATGGTGGGGGGTGAATAACTGTTATTGCCAATGTATTAACCAAGATACGTATTATTTCCTAAGGAAAACACATTTTGTATATCCGAGTAAGGCCGCCACATTTTTTTCTCTGTGTCCCCAACAATGCAACAAAAAACAGCCCGGCCCACATATAAAGAAGCTCTCTCTCTCTCTCTCTCTCTCTCTCTCTCTCTCTCTCTCTCTCTCTCTCTCTCTCTCTCTCTCTCACACACACACGCACGCACGCACACGCACATTAATTTTTCATACAAATTTTAAATATTGCCATATATACGCAATGTGTAAATGTTTAAATATTTTTTAAATTTCATCCTGTTTGTATAGAAATAATTTATATCTGCCTTTTTAAAATTCAATCGGAAATTTGAAAACCTACAGCGTGTCATAATAAGCGTTGTATGACTTTTCCCAGTATTTCAAATTAGTCGAACGGAACCCAAAATAATGTTATGGAATGATCTATGTCAAAATATTTTGTTTAATTATTTTTTTAAATGTACCGAATTATTTAAACTAGTAAATGTTAGTTTGATGAATTGATTTCTTTTATTAATTATTAATATGAAAAGTAGAAAAATATTCAAATGTTTCTCATGGTCAGCTTTCTGCAGCTATGCCCAGATTATGAAATTGGAGTAGGCCTATCATATTAAAAAACAATTTTTGAATATAGAAGAGTTAGTTACAGATAATTTTCAGAGGTAGGATAATTTCTATGATAATATATATCCTTCTGTTATTAGAACGATTATTTGGTTAGTATATGATAATTGTATTCTGTCCAAATATTTGTCTAATAGAGACATTGAACTTGCATTATTATGAAGGAAATGTCTGATTAAATCATCAGTAAAAGTAACCTTATATAATGTAAATATATAGAGAAAATATTTTTCAATATTTTACAATTTCCTTTTATCAATTCTTATTTGGGAATTGAATGACATATGTAATATATTTCTTGTAATGCGTTTCCATCTCTGAGAGACCTTTGAATCATGGATATATCACGGTGAAACACCGATTCCCATGATGATCATCTTATATATGAGTGATCGCTTAAGATTACCAGGTGCTGTAATGCTGGATGACTCCGGATGTTTAATCGGAGAACCGAATTTCAATATCAGCCAGATTCGCTTTAGTCAAATACCATCTTCTCGTCTCGTCTATGGGTTAATTAGTAAAACCTGAATCACTAGATCATTATTATCTAAAACAATCTCACAATCTAAAAATACTTTCTGATGTTAAATAACCTAGAAAGGGTTGATAACCTTTAGAAAACGAATCAATCAAACAAAGAGAATATCGTCAAACTAAACTAATGTTGTGCTTGATAGAATTATATATATATATATATATATATATATATATATATATATATAATCTGTGTGTGTGCGTCATGTGTATGTGTGTGTATGTGTAGGGAAATAAAGATATAAACATCGGTTATAAATGCACCTGCACCATGGAGGAAAACGATGAGTATATAGGCACACTTTATTTTAAAATTTAACATTTGACAATTTCTGGCTGAGTTGTTCGACTAGACACTAGTTGGACAGCTCAGCCGATCTCAACGCTTTTGGTTTTCATTCTACAGATTATATATATATATATATATATATATATATATATATACTTGAATTAATAAGAACATTGTTTATGTCTGATAATGGAATATTTATATTTGCCATCCAATTAGCTAAAATAGTTTCTGATATAATGAAATTTATATATCATTCTCTCTTAAATAGTAATAATCTGTTCTGTTAAGTTTATTAACTACAACTAAGACTGAAATAAAAGAAATGAAATTCTAATAATAAAACTAATAAATGACCAATTTATGCTAGTGTTCCTTAATTTTCTCTGCAAACTTATGACACGATCACATTGCTTTGATGGCTGGCGTTTAGAGCTCAATAGTCATTGAAGATAGATCGGAATTATTATATTGGTGTGGCATTAATATAAATGGATAAGTAGGAGGTGAAGTTCGTGAGGATAGGGAGGATGGATAACGATTGAACATGAAAAGGTTAAGTGTTTTGTGCCCAGAACACACTGATGTGAGAGCCTCTTGCACAAAGAAGCAGTTTTAGGAAGCTGTTTGTGTGGAAAATTCCGTCCAACAAATTCAAAATGAAGATAATGGCATTGTGGTTGTAGCATGGCAGCTTTTAATTGTAAATGGTTGAATTTCTGGAAAACACTGCTGTCGGTCCGATTATCTCTCATAGAAATAACGATAGAGTAGCGATAGTTTTACGGCGTTTGCTGAGGGAAAGTAGGTGTATGTTGGGAAATAAGACTTCCGCGGAAAGGAAATGATTCTGATGTATCTCAAAGTTGGAGAACGTGGATTTGACAATTCTAGGCCAGAATGTCAGCAATGCCCTAGATTACGTCTCATCTAACTTTTCAACGGCAAAGCCTGCTAGGATAAGTCAGATACTTCCTGGATACTAAAAGTTCTATAAGAAGCGTCTCCATAGAATTTTCGAGATTACTAAAGCAAAATTGTTATAATCTTTCAGATTAATGACGGCAAGGTTTTAAGAAATTTAATCTAAATGAAATGTAAATAAATTCGATTTAAAATGAAATTGGTTTCAAATAAAAAAAAAAACAGTTTAATGATTTGGCAGAATTAATGTGCAGAAAGGATCCCTAATTCTTCAGTTGTCGTTAGTAAATCACATTTACTTATAGAGCCCAAACCTAAAATAATTGAAGCATCTAGAGTTACTTTAACTTAGTTGGAATTTTCTTTCCGCATTTCCATCTTCCTCTCATAAGTATTTTGTCAGTAAGAAGCCTCATCAGAATAAGATTTCATACTGAGCCAAACACCCACCAAGAACTCTGCAAGATAATTAAGAACTAACATAACTACACCGGTAAAGAATCATAGAAAGGAAGAAACAGAAAGAAATATAGTAAGTGTAGTTGCTGTAATGGGAATGGAATACTTTCGAGTTATAGTTATTATATTACTGCTTAAAGAATCGATGGCATTTAAAAGTCATTGGGCAAAATAACTAACAGAGATAGTACTAGTATGCGAATTACGAGACAATATTTTCTTTTGCTATTTGACATTTAATAAAGTCTGATCTGTTCATTATACAAAGCAACAAAGTGTTAGAAATATCAAGTAGGTTATATATTTTCTCATAAGTTTTCAAACATAAAAGAAAGAAAGAGTATTCATCCGAAGAAATTTAATCGATAAACAGCAGAATGATATTCGAATACGTAGAGTCGCAGTGTTGAGAGAATGTAGTTTGTAACTCGGACTGTCGTAGATGGAAAAGACACCGCCATTCTGCCGTCAGCGAAACAGTAAATTATTTAACAATGTATCAGTGTATATGTATATTTGTGAATTTTCTCTCTTATTCATCGACTCGTTTGCCATTTGATAATAATTTTAGTATTTTTATGTATCACTGCATATGTTCAAAAAGAAATATTATCTCAACGAATATACGTTGGGCGAAAGAAATTTTCTTAAAATACCAGATAGAGGTATAGGTAGATTTTCATATAATCGTATGATTTAACAACGTTAGTATTTTACAGTGTTCGTAAAGAAATTTCCTATTACCGGAAAGGTTATAAAAATCTAATAAATGTTAAAGTTATTTAAATATAATGAGTGTTTGAAACGTAATTATATTTTACAAAAAAATATGAAAACAAATGTAAATGAAACTTATTTATATATCTTTTTATCAAAAATGTAATCAGCTACATTTTCGACAGCTGAAAGTATATGAAATTCTCTTTTCGACTATTACATTGTTTCTTAATGTTTTGCCTTTCAGGAGATGTTCTATTGATCAAAACAGCTGTAAATATCTAGGGCCTATTTGGAAGACTATTAAGATTCTAACGATAGAATTTTTATGATTGTTTTCCTAGAATGTTCCCTTAAATCGACATGCTGGAGAATAAGATCTTCTTCTAGTTCGCTAAGTAGGAAAACTTTGATGCAATATTTAATTTATCTGAAGGAACGTTTGGAGTAAAAAGCAGTTACTTGTCCCAGTATTAAAGTTCATATTCCACCAAACACAAAGCAGTGATATCTGGATTTTGAGTCTTAATTTTTTCATCCTTATCGTTTATATATATATATATATATATATATATATATATATATATATATATATATATATATATATATATAAGACTACCCACAATAAGCTATATAACCTATTTTTACTACGTTAATAAAAACACCGATCAAAATAAATAAATAAATATATAAGATAAAAAATAAACATAAAAATAAATAAAAACAAAAAAGCAAAATAATTTGACACAAATAAATAAATAAACATATAAAGGACTTCCGGTAAAATAACCGCCAGAATAGACTACCCACAATGCACCACTGACCCGTATATATAAATAGCCGAGAAAAATAACACCACTCGTGGCCTGAGTATTGCATCTAGCATGAAACAGACTGTCGCCTCTATGTGTTGACTTCTATGTTCACTTTTATATATATATATATATATATATATATATATATATATATATATATATATATATAAACTGTGGTGGACTTCACCACATTCATATAACTTAGATTAGGAAACCAAACCCAGGTGAAAAAAGGATAAGCCAAAGATATGATTACACATAAAATATGTATTTAACACGATGTACAAACAAGAATGTGGACGAAAGGCATGCATTGAGTAAAACAAGATTTGTCTCTCTTTAACTATTATTTGTATTCTAAAGTTCACTAAAATAGAGAAAGTTTGTCATAGTTTCTGCTAATATATATCTTCAACAGTTTTGTTGTGTAAGGAAAAGATTATGTTTGTTTAACGCATATTCTGCATGTGAATGGTGGTGTGAGTGAGAAGATTGGAGCATGGTTTCAACTGTTGTAGATTCCTTTTGCAGCTGAAATATCACTAATTATTTAAGAATATTGCTTATATAGGTGAGCATCGGCTCCGAATCGCTGCGCGGGAAGAATTGGTCTTTACGTACAGACAATCTGATTGGTTGGCATTGACCAATCAGCGAGCGAATTTTGGGGAGACTCATGAAAGCTTCTTGGATCCGTTTCTCCCAAAAGTGCAGAAAATCCACTACATGAAAATAGAGCGATTACAAAATTGTCGCATTGCTGCGATTTATAAATTGCCTATTACAAAGTAGTGTTGATTGCTTGTCGTTGTATGATCTGTATTTGTGCATGTATGTATGTATGTATGTATGTATGTGTGTGATGTAGATCGTCACATAACCAAATGACATTTTGCCCAAAGTTTTACTGGATGTGGACGTGCAAAATATATTTTCATCACTTATATCCAAACAATGATAAAATGAACGTTTAGCATTTCTCTCTTTTAATGCTGCCGATGATGGATCCTTCGGTTTGTTTCCAAAGCGAAATACCATAGGAACCCAAATCATTCACTGTACTTTTTCTCGATTAAACTCTGAAATGCATATAAACGACACACTGCCGGATAAAAAGATTTTGTTTTACTCAGATTGAAAATATTCAAGCCTGATTCTGTCATGATTGATTAACACAATTATGGAACATAAATACGTAGCAGTTAAAGAATGGAGGATCACCTTCACGATTACCATCAACTATTTTGCTATATGTGGTTTGTTCTACGTAGAAATAAATGATAATTCCCAGCTGAAGAAACTTTGGTCTGAGAAAGCAACTATATACAGATGATGATTTAGTTTTTTCAGGACGCCTTTCGAACAATACATGTCATTCGCATGAATTTTTATAAATTTGAACAGTAAATAACACGAGCTGCTCGGTCAATGAATGGTTTAATGTTTAATTATAAGGAAACAGCTAATAATGCCATTACCATTAAAGATGGTGAGAATAGAAATTTTGATCCCAGTATGCTGAAGGTTGCTTTATATGGAAACGTTAATATTACCATGAATATTACCATTTTTTTACATGTCTAGTGTATCATTTTGAGGTTAGTGAGATCATTCAACTTAAGATCCGTTTATTTTACGTTCTTTGTTATTTATATTTCATTTGGTTCGTCCATTTGGTTTATTTTTTATATCGACGTTTGTAGGTTAATTAAATTAGGTTATCATATATAAATATATATACATATACATATACATATATATATATATATATATATATATATATATATATATATATGGATATGATTTTGTATTTATTTGATAAATTATCTAGGTATTTATATATTTTAACTGATAGAAGATTATGATTTAATTGAAGTTGTCTTTGAAATGGACTATCGGAAAGGAGCTATTTGAAAATGTCCAATGCGCATCTTAATATATAAACAAATACGAATATATAAAGTATATAACAAAATAAGAACAATAATCCCATTTAGATACTTTCGTTTATGAGACATTAAATATCATCACTTTACATCTTCCATTGACTTTACCTATTTACGCGCATTCTCAAGCAGAAGAATAAACAGTAAAAGGCATTTTTACTTTTATTTATAAATATTTGTTGCTAAATTAAGTCTTTATATTGGTCTTGATGCATCAAAATAGGACGAAACGCGTTGGTAAAGATCATCTGCCTCTTTTTATTTCTCTTCCTCTACACACACACACACACACACACACACACACACACACACACATATATATATATATATATATATATATCATAATTATTTTTTTTTAAATATTATTCCTTCGCTACATAAGAGTTCTCATGTTTCAAAAACTAGGGCCGAAAACCTCAATATAATTATTAAAATTAAATTTACGCATCTTTATAAGCATGTTCATTTGCAAAATTAATTACTATGGAAACGGCTGGGGCGACCATTTTTATAAGTGGCCTAAGAGTTAATTTTTATCCATATATCAGTGACCTTTTGAAAGAGGTAAAGCCGTGATAGGGTCGGGGTATCTAATTCAAATCGAATGATGGCATTCATATACGCACATCGTCTGGTCAGACACAGCGAAAGATAGCTTTTGGCATCATAATATGTGGTTAAGTGTCTAGAGAATTTTGTTTTATTTTATTTTATTAGTTTATTATTTTTTTCATAAAGGGCTGTTTCGTACATAAACACATGGCACTGAACTACAATTTGTTTTATTGACGTGTCCATAAAAGGTTTTTCTATCTTATGATTGGGTTAATCTTTGAAACCTTTTATTTGACTATTAAATTTATTTTTTTTTATGCTACTTATTTAATGCGAAAATTTGTTGATGTCGGCACAAAACTGTTAACTCATGTCTATGGTTTATTGAAATCCTGGAAAAAACACGCATGCCAAAACAGTATTAATAAAAATCCTAAACTAAAATTAGACAAAAATAATGAAAGATTATGTGATTGTAGAAACCCTGAAGACTGCCCGTTGGAAAATAAATGCGGCACAAAATCTATGGTATACCAATGCATTATCCATTGAGAGTCCTAACACTGATATGATATACATTGGTTCAACGAAGAATGAATTTAAAATTAGATGGAGACAACACAAAAGCTCCTTAATAATATTAGAAATAGAAATCAGACATCTCTATCCAAACATTTTTGGCATTTAAAAGAAATGAATAAAACACCAACAGTAAAATGGAAAATAATAAATAGAACAAGAACTTGTAAAATTTGGGATGACCCAAGCCCTTTATGCCTACATGAAAAACTACACATTATTAAGTTTCTAATTAATGAAAATTCAAAATGGTCGCCCCAGCCGTTTCCATAGTAATTAATTTTGAGAATGAACATGCTTATAAAGATGCGTAAATTTCAAGATTGGTTATTCCTAAATTTTCGCTTGAGGATGAAACAGGGCTTGATACTTTAATTAAATTTAATTTTAATAATTATATTGAGGGTTTCGACTCTCGTTTTTGAAAGATGAGAACTCTCATGTGGCGAAGGAATCATATTTTTAAAAAAAGTAATTATAATTTAAGCTCTACTTCTGTATGGAGCACTGTTTTTTAAAAAATAAAAACAAAAATATTAACGAACTCCGGATTATTTACCTAACGTGTTCTTTCCTATTTTTCTACATATCTGCGCGCACACACACACACACACACATACACACACATATTTATATATATATGTGTGTATGTGTATATGTGTGTGTGCGTGTGTATAAATACGTGTAGGTACATTGTACATTCAATTTTGTAGGCTACAGATTTACTTAGGGATAACGTTAATTCCGATTAGTGTTCCTTCATCTCAAGAAAACTTCTTTGGTTAATTGTTTTTCTTTTCTTAGTAAATGAATGGGTCATGGAAAAATTATAATTTCATTTTATTTATCTTATATATTTGTTTCAAGTTTTAACATGCCATGTGATGTTATTCGCATCTTTTTTATTTTTTATACAATATTATGAAGTAGTCTGGATAAATACAAGTGACTGTATATATGCATATCTAGTTCACCTTTACATATCACAGAATTTTAATAGGAGACACGCTATTACACCAAATTTCGGATTTTGCTATCACCGGTACCCTGATTTTCTAATGTAGTTGGCGAGGCTAGATTAACCGTATTTTCCATGCTAATAGTTTCTTCTATCGCAATTCTTGCTCATGGAAATCTGTTCTGTCTTCTTTCCCAGTCAACTTTGACATTCAAAAATTCAAAATTAATGACAATCGTTATCTTCTGTCTTCTTAATTCTTCTTCTTTTATTTTTCTCGCGGTAGCGTTTTTTGTTTTCTCATATTCTCTAGCACACATTACCACCCTTGAGTCTCAGTGGCTTTATTGCCTTGTTTGGTGTGAAATTAATGTTCGTGTACGATATATCAACATTTT
>OZ038478.1:110912008-110939508 GCA_964036315.1 Acanthosepion esculentum
ACACGGGTGACAGTTCCCTGGATGCTGTTTCCGACTGGTAGTTAGGAGCTTGAACATCCGCTCTGATCAACAGTTGCATAATATCGGGGTGCCTGTAGTGCCATGTCGCGCATGGATAGGTGTCCCTGCAGTCATCTCCGGTGGGCAACCCTGAGGCCACATTATGATTCAGGCTGTGCCAAACCCTCTCTGCCCGCGTCAAGGGTGATAACCGTCGGCTGAATTTAACTCAGTCCTTCTCTTCTTCCAACACCAATTATTCACATGACTTACAAAAACCATAAATATAAACCTAAACCAGCCCTCCAAAAATCACCAAAACCTTTAAATATCTCCTTCTCCAACATCCGTGGCATTAGAACCGACTTCTACAGTGTGGAATCTTTCCTCATTGCAAAGTGCCCGGATATACTGGCCCTATGTGAGACCAATCTTGACTCCTCTATCCCTTCCTCTGATCTCTCGATCCCTGGATACCTTCCTCTCCTCAGAAAAGACTTTCTAACCCACATGCATGGCCATGGTGTCTACGTCAATGACCATCTCCCTCTGGCTAGAGAGTGCTCTCTCGAATCGCCGGACCATTCGTACTTATGTCTCCGGCCATCTCTTCTCAATGCTGTAAGCAATCTTTTCTTCCTCTATCGCTCTCCATCCTCCCAGGACTGTGGAATACTCGATGTCATTTCTGACAGCATAGACAAGGCCCTCTCTCTCCATCCGTCCGCTCACATATTTGTGTTTGGCGATTTTAACGCCCATCACCACAAGTGGCTTAAGAATGCTACTACCGACCTCGCAGGCATTCATACTCTCAACTTTTCAGTCTCTCAATCCCTCACACAGATAATTGATTTCCCCACGCGTTTTGCTTACAACCTGGACCGTAACGCCTCACTCCTCGACCTGTGTTTTACCTCCATCCCTAAGTCTTGTAGTGCCACGCAGCTCTGTGCTATCGGTAACTCCGATCATGCTGTAGTGTCTGTTAGTATCTCCTTCAGCCCCACCCCCTGCAAGGAGCCACCAACCACCAGAACCTCATTCTGCTACCAACGGGCTGACTGGGACTCGTTTCGTGATTTCCTCCGCAATGTCCGCTGGGATGCTGTATTTAAGCTCCCCATTCAAGAATGTGCTTCAGAGGTCCTTAAGTTAAACTTAAAACTTAAGAGATCAGCACATATGCTAGGCCACAAAAATCTCCTGAGTCGGCCAAGCATAGAAATAAATACAATATGGGAACCAGTAATAAGGAGTGCCAGAGAAAAGCAATGATAACAAAAATGTTGCAATATGAGATCTGGTAAAAACATGCAATGATAACAGCAAAAAATTGCAATATGAATACTGGTAAAAAATGAAGGCTGAAAAATTAGGTTTATAATACTCAGAAATTCATACCCAGATGTCCTCAAGGACACGTGGCACAGTGGATAAAGGCCTTGGTTAGATCCAGTGACAGACCCAAAGAGTGTGAGTTCAATACCCGGTTCAGGCAGTGGAGAACTTTCAGAGGGAAAATTAGCAGGAGATAACTGATAACTGACATCCATCAAACATGGCTCGTGGAACTAGAACAGTCTACCCCAGTGATCGAAATAAAGGGATAAATCGAAATTCCAACCACCTGATGAAGTCCGGAGCTTACAACGGCTTAAACGTTGTGACAAAAATGAGGACAATAGTCCGACTAATGTAAATACTGTACATAATACCTCAGAAATATAGACAGAGTTATCGGCATTCTTAACTTTTAATGACCCCTATGTTTTCTTAGATCTATTTCCATTTTCTTGTGTTTTTCATGCGTATTTATATGTATATATTCCCTCGCAAATACATATACACTGTCTTATTACGAGGAATTAGTAGGCACATTCGTACGCATACACACAAATACACAT
Source organism: Acanthosepion esculentum (assembly GCA_964036315.1). Lineage (NCBI taxonomy): Eukaryota > Metazoa > Mollusca > Cephalopoda > Sepiida > Sepiidae > Acanthosepion > Acanthosepion esculentum. Next base: position 110,913,916 of record OZ038478.1, read on the forward strand.
ATTCACACACACACACAGTTCCTATGTTGTATACGCGCACGTCTTCTCTACATACACATACCGTCCTATTGCAATGATTCAGTATATATACACACATACATACATACGTACATACACATACACACACTTCCCAAGTGACACGGAATCAGTATACATGCACACACACATACATACACACATATGTATATATATATATAGAGAGAGAGATAGAGAGATAGAGACAGACAGACAGAGAGACAGTCAGACAGACTGAGAGATATCGTTATAGAGAGAGAGAATGAGACGTACACAGACATTAACAAATGTTTAAGAACATTTAGATGCATCTAGTTTATTTTGGCTTGTTTTGCATTACTTTTATCATATCAGATGTCATCACGCAATGTATTTTCGTTATTGCATTAACCATTATTCTCTCATGATCTATGGGCAGAAGACCTTTGTCATTGTTGAATTAGTAGACATGAGATAGTATTTCTATGGTATTTCTGCTTATAAGTAAAAATTCCCCCTTTTTACCTACACGATCAGCCCAATTTTTTTACGCTATGATGGCTACGCCGAACGTGTTATTAGTGTAGACATAAATTGTATCAAAATTGCTACGCTCTCTGCTATCAGGAATTTCGAGCGTTCAGGGATATTTAGCGACACTGATATAAGTGATAACATCCAAGAAAATCCATAGGTCAAGTTTTTAGAATATACCTGCTTTTCTTATTCAACATTTTACAGATATCGGTTCTGTTATGGGGTCACATCATCTGAGATTTCACTTTTGTCTGCAATCATTCAGAAATGCTCGTAAACCGCGGACAACTCCAGCTATAAAATCCGAGCATCTGAAATTATAAAACCTGGACCGCTGAAGATTGGAGCAAAGTTACATTTTTATATGAATTTATTTTCAAATATTCGTTATGCGTAAAAGAAACACAAAACTCCTTGTTAAAAGATTTGATAAAAAGCATGCAATTCAGACATTTAAACAGCACAACGCCACATAATTTGCGGCGCCATGTCCAACTTTGGAACAACTAGACTCAACTAGAAACTGGAACAAGGATGAATGAAGCAAAATATGTGACAATAATGCAAGAGAAACTAGAACTGCACTGATGGTGCATATGTCACCAGTAAAGCGTTCAACATTTTCTGTAGTGTAGCAAAATGACAACATTGGACAGGGCGAAGAAGTGCACAGATCTCAACCCAGTTCAAAGTTTGTCGGAAATTGTCAAAAGCAAAGTTACACAAAAAGAAACATTCAAGTACAGAAGCACCGAGAGAGGTTATGAACAATACTGCACAAGAGAACTCTGGTTCGACTACTGAAACATTTTGATTCTCACCATGTCCCGTCGCATTCAGGCAGTCATAAACATAAAACAAATGTGGTAATACAAAATACTAATTCGGACTATTTTTTGGAATAGATAGAGAACGTCGTTATCTTAGCCTCTCCTTAAAACAGCAAAATTCCAAGGTGGTTTTAAACTTTTATTAATGACTGTATTTTGAATGTATTTGTAAGTGTTTTTCATAATTATTTATAACTTTGCATCGGCCTTCAAGAACGCTATATGCATGGTCGAAATACTGCAAGAAGTTCAAACAAAACAATTAGAAAATTTAAGCAGTAAATGCATAGGAATGCATAAGAAATAACCACACGGAATGATGCCTTTCATATGTACTATTTTAATAAAATGCCATACGGGAAAATGCAATTTAACCAATCCAGTAAACATATAATTTATTAATGAAAGCAAAACAAACAGTGATACCGAATTGCTTATCTTAAACTAGTATGAATAAAGTTATGTCTTAAAGTAATCAACATTCAGTGCAGAAAGTCATGACAAAAAGATATTACGGACACACACATATAAATTTGGGCATATAAATTTAGTTACTTACTTTCTAAACATACAATCTCTATTGGTCTGAAAATGTTTTGTAAATATATTTTTATCGACCTACAGTTTACAGTTAAGAGATCTGAATAGAAAGAATGATCATATAGAAAGAATGGTATGATGTAGGGAGTTATATTTTCAGACATGTCGTATCTATACCTCAAAAGAAACTTCGTTTGAAAATTATGACTAATTGTAAGAACAAAAACCGAAATTTTTATTGGCGGATCAAAATATATGATATGCACAAAGAAATGAATATCACGAACAATCTATCATTGCCAAGCAGTTATTCTGACATGGATCTTATTCAACAAGGGCGGGTCATTATGATTCGTGACGGAAAAAGTTCAGAACATCTTTTCAAAAATAATAGTTGTTTCATGTTTGTAATACAAATGAGAGTTTTTTTTTTCAGAATAGAAATGTAGTAGATCGTGTGAGATCAAGGATTTGGAATAAAAGTCATTGTTCGACAACTTTTGTGAATTATTATTTCAACATATGTATGATTTAATAAGGAAAAAGTAGAAAAAACTTTATAGGTTTTAGTAATTATTTAACATTATTTAGGAATTTTAATTGTTCTATGTATAATAATTATTCCGAAGTTAAAATGGATTCTCGCATGCAATAAAGAAATAAGCAATTGATACTTATGTAATAATTTCATACGAATGTTTATAGCTGATATGAATGTAAAATACAGGCTGAATTAGACGAAAAAATAATTGACAATACAGGATTCTACGTTTGCATAAGTATTTCAGATAATATTTTTATATTTTCGACTAATATTTTCTAGTGCTGTCAGATTCTATATGCAATTAATTGATCTGTTTTTACGGCTTCTCAAACATTTGCAGGTCAAATTTAGGATCTTGTTATGCAAGTTTATGCATGTTTAAAAGATTCTGGTAGTAATGATGAATAATGATACAAGTTCTACTAATTAATCCATTGCCTGGATGAGAGGAGGAGGGCCCATAACATTCCCAAGATTATTTGCGCTTAATTGCATATTTTAATTTTTCGAGACGTTATCCATTATATTGCTCACACATTCAAGCCTATATGACCTGGTATTCTCAAGCGTTATCCCGTCTAGGAATTGACCAATATATATATATATATATATATATATATATATATATATATATATATATATAATGAATATGGTATACATTGACATACACACATATTTTTATGCTATATATATATATATATATATATATATATATATATATATATATATTGCAAATATAACATACCATAAAACTATAATTTTATCATATATATTCATCTTATATGAGAGTGGTATGAGGAAGTGCGAGTATTTAGTGTAGAATGGGTGTGTTGTGTAATGGTTACAACTGCAAAAAGTAAAATAGACAAGATCAATTAACATTTTGTATCGTTCGTTTCGTAATAAAGCATTTGAAAAATGAATGAATCTATGTTCCTCCTGCTCAGGGTAAAAGTTCAGGAAAACACTATTAACCCGTGGATGTACATTTACAGATTCTTTAGAAGACGTTTGAATACTTCACTGTTATGTATTCACCATTAAATTGTTGTATATTTTACAAAAGCCTTCACCACTAATCAAATCATAGGCGGTCTATCCTTTAGGTTATAAACTCAAATACTAGGTTCTCATATGCAGATACCTTAAGATGTGACCAGACTTTCTTTGAGCTGTATAACAACACTTTCAACTCATTTATTCGTAACACATCGTATAAGAATGCCGACTAAATAAATCCTAGACAGATTGAAGACTAAGGGATTCACTGAGGAGAAAATACATTGATAGAGCACTGATCACAATATGTGTGACGATAAACCTAGGCCCAGGGCCATACATAATAAAACCGATCACAGCAAAAACAATAGCAGTACAATGCTTTATAGGAGCTAATACGGAAAATAACGGATATCTACCAGAGTGTGATTATTTCCATGTAACATACATTACTGTCATTATTACACAATTGCACATACTCTCATTATAACATTCCGTCAAAAAGACGCCAACATAACATACAGATATTAACGGCTTCAATAAAAAAACACAGTCTTCTATTTTATTCTGATCTGAAGAACTAATACACATGTGTGTTATGTCTTCATGGCAGAATATATATATATATATATATATATATATATATATATGATCGACTCTCGCGTCGAATTCGACGTATGAGGGTCAGTCAGGCAGATCAGTTCCTAGAAAGCCCGACACCGACACATGAGATTTCATTATAGTGGTGAAGGCTTTGTGCAGGGCCATCCACACTTTTTGGAGGGGCGAATACAGGGACCTGGTGCAGCGAATGCCACAAGGTCTCCAAACGACCCTCCGCAGGTTTTGAATTCAGAGTTGTCCTTCTCCTAGACCAGTTGCCATCCAAGGCTATAGAACCCAGTCATATTTGGCGGGAGAAGAAGAGGATTCACACCTTTCCCAATGGTATTAGCACGTAAATGAATGTAACAAATTCGACTGGAATACGAACTCGGCTCTACGATTCCTCAATCCAAGCCGTTATCCATTAATCCACCGTGCTGATTTAAATTATTCAATGAAATATGTCTCAATGAACACATGCTGCCAAAATGTACGCACACACACACACATACACACATAAATACACACATACATACATACACACATACATACACACACATATATATATATATATATATATATATATATATAACCGTTGTAACCGTTACACAACACACCCATTCTACACTAAATACTCGCACTTCCTCATACTCTCATATAAGATGAATATATATGATAAAATTATAGTTTTATGGTATGTTATATTGCTATATATATATATATATATATATATATATATATATATAGCATAAATATATGTGTATATGTCAATGTATACCATATTCATTATATATATATATATATATATATATATTAAGCCAAATTTCGGGAGTAAGATGTATGACAAATTAGAAAATGTTTACGTTTGTGTGTGTGTGTAATTATTTTTCATTTATTTATTTTATGTCTTTTTAGTTTTTGACATTTTCTTGAATAAACTGATTTATTTTTAAATGATCAATCTACAAAACTCTATTAATTTCTATAATACATTTTATCTTTGTGCATCAGCATGCTGGTTTTTGAAAGGAATATTTCTCTAAAAATATATGAAAGTATATGGGAGATAAGTTCATATTAAAAAAAAACTCAAACTTTGTTATTTAAATTTTTACACACACACATATGCACGGAGTGAGCCATATACATATATATTTATAACATATGTCAGTAGCCCTATCCTCAATCTGTTTCCAGTTGGTGCTGATTTAAATTATTCAATGAATATATATATATATATATATACACCTATAAAATTTAATGAAAAAGCAATTCGCAAAAAATCAATGACTTCACTATACCCAAAAAACACAAGTAAAATATTTAACAGCTCAGTTATAATAACGAATATACGATTTTTTTTCTCGGTGCTGCGTTCCTTTAGGATGTTTGCGATCAAGGCCTCACACAATTCCCAGTCAATTGTATAAAACTTGCTTCTTTTCCATCTCTACTAAGCCCTGTTCTTCCACCTTTTTACTCAAAAAGGCTTGGGAGGTAATGCCATGTTTCCTCTGTCCTTTTTGCACTCACTCTGATATGTCCATCAAACTTACCAGGTACTCTTTTCTCGAACCCTAAAAATGTGTGCTAGAAATTTCAACTGCCTCTCCCTGATATTAAGTATAAGTGTTAGAAACCTGATCGTTGCTCACATATTCAGGCTATGCTCTTGTCAGCATCCTTCTGTAGAACCACATTTTTTGCTTCACGTTTCTTATTTATCAGTTAAGAAACCTGAGCATTCACAGCTATACAGGATCATTGATATTGATTCGGTAGTATTATGTTTGTTTTCAAATCTATAGATAAGTCGTCAGATTTCAGACAATATAAAACTTATAGAACCCAAAAAAATGAATAGAAAACTTAAATGAATTATATTGTCTGTCATCTTTATTGAAACTTTTATGAAGTGTGCTTGCTGCCCAAATGCTCAATTATAGACAGAGAGCGTGCGTGAAAGATAAAGAGAAGAAGAGAGAGAGAGTGCAAGAAATATAGAGAAAGAGATCACACTGATGTTACAGATATTGGCTCGGATTGACGAATCGGTGGGCTGAGTTCGCATTGGCAACAGGTTATGCAGACCTCCGAAAAGGACAACTTTGAATTCAAAATCTGCGCAGATTACCGGTATAAGCAAATCATTTGATTATAATTTTGACATATAAAGTTTCAGCAGATCAGCTTAGAATCAAACTCCATATGTCTTGCATGTCCTCCATATATATATATATATATATATATATATATATATATATATATATATATATATATATATATATATATGTTGATTTGATCAGTTTTTCTTATATCTGCTAATGGTACCCAGAACATCAAAGAACTGCAGAGTAAAAATTTGAGCGTGTTTAATTTCAGTTTGAAATTTATCGCTTTACCGGCAATCTATTCAAAGCAGGTTAATGTTAAAATAAAGCGGAGATGCCCCGTGTTTTCGGTTTAGTTTCGACATTGCATTATGTTTCTGTTCTCCTCGTGTTAGAAATATTCCATATTTTTATTCTCTTCAGCTTTTCTGGTTTGTCACAATAGCAAAATCTGCTGGTCTTCCTCTCTTTCTGTAGGTGTACACGGCTTTTTACAACTTCCTTTTTTTCGTTGTTATCAGTAATTTTTATCATTTATTATTCGTCGTTGTCACAGTTCTTCCCTCCTTTCAAAAACGTGTTATGTAGGTTACACGTTGTTTCCCTTAATTGTCGTGCATTCACCATGTTATTCGAGTGTCAGATAACTCCACGATTTCTTACCCTTTATATGTTCCAGAATTTCCGTCTGTTGCATTGTAATTGCAATTATAAATTTCATATTTTTTTGTATTTTCCTTAATACATTGTTGTTCACATGTTCAGCACATGTCATTTTAGCATTTGCTGATAGAGCCATATGCATATTTTTCAAATGTCTTCTTCATGTGTGAATAAATATGCCAGCATTCATTTCCAGGTAGCACTGTTTTTATATTATTGTGTCTTAATACACTGTTCAATTTCCGGAAGGAATCGCTATATATAATTCTCAAAATGTGTGTGTATGTATATGTGTGCAATCGGATGTTGCTTGTGCGTTTGCACAGTTTTCATCCGATTTTGATGATCTTTTTTTATAGATAATTCTTCAGTGCCGATTTTGAGTCCAAATTGTTGGCTTCAAGGGCAATCCACTACTCCCTGTTCACTATAACTCTCAGCAACGTTCTACTATTTACTATATGTTCTTAAATATACATTTTTCATAAAACTTTAATAAATATAAATACTTTAAAATATTACAATAATATTATCTATATCTATAATTTTCAAAATGTGTGTGTGTGTGTGCGTGTGTGTGTGCGTGTGTGTGTGTGATCGTATGATGTTTATGCGTTTCAACAGTTTTATCCGATTTCGATGATTTTTTTTCGTTTGATAGATAATTCTTCAGTGCCGGTTTTCAGTCCAAATTACACATTCTCTTGGCCAAGCGATCGATCTCTCTCAAATGAGGTTACCTTTTCTGCTGCATAAAGCCTACTACAACAGTTTTAAGGCGTTGTTTTCATTGGCGTTTATAGTCGTTGCCAAATTTATTTTTTATTGTTCTGCCAGTTTTTGCATTGTATTCACTAGTTACTCGAGCGTAGTGATCCCTGTAGCTTTACAGCGTTCTCTTCTAGTAATCGCCCACGCATTCCATATGACAATTCATACTTGCCTAAGACATGCCAACAAAGAAAGAAAAGAATTTGACTAGGTCACAAACCACTGCTGCCAGGTCCGCCATGCGAATAAGAGATAAGAAATCGTTTTTAGAACGTTCGCTTTGCCTGTCTCAAAATGCCTCTCGGAATGCTTCAATCAGAGCCACTAAGTCCGAAGATCAACGTAGCTTTCCAGAAGCGCATGTCTGTACCCTTCTGCGAGGCTGAAAATGATGATCAAAGACTCAACGGCTGAGGAGAAGCGCTTCTGCAACTTTTGCTGTGCGTGAGGCTGAAAAAAGGTTGAGGGTAAAAAAGCGGCCATTTTCAGAGTCACCCCCACCCCATTCAAATTGTTAACCCTCCATTTGGGGATGTGCCTCAGTTTCAACCAATTGTTGTTACTAATATTGATTTTTGGGTTGGCTGATTTAAACTTAACCTGCTCCAATTGAACAGTAAAATTTCCCAGTAATGAAAGACCTGGTCGAAGACGGGTTATACTGCTAGTCTTTTAATATTTCTCTTCGTGCTTCAATTTCTTTACCGCATTTTACACAACATATATACTTAATTTATCTACATGTTTCGTGGTCTCCTAATGTTTATGGATAAATATATATCTTTTTCTTAAATTCTGTATTCGTGCATTTAACATTCTTCTTTGCTTTCTACACATGACTTGGCAAAGAGTTATTTCTATTTTATATTGCATACTCACATAATATTAATATTTAACATTTTTATTTCCTGTTTCACATTTTCTAACTTTCTAAATTGGTAATGTCTTCTAAATGATTCCATTAAAACTTTGTCTTATTTAATTACTTGACAGAGACTACGCTACTTAAATGAGATTAAAAAAGGGTTATTCTCGTTTTCCAATGATTACAGTGTCATGCTGTTATTGTATATATCGATATTGTTTATGTATTTATATATTAAGATTTTGATATTGACGTAGGTTTTTTTTTCATGCAACATATCAAAAGTGAAATATTAATTATAGGAAGATTATTTTCCAATGTTTTTACAAGTTAAGATCTGTATTCTGGGTATTTCATCATTCATCAACCTGCTATTCATATGAACACTGAACGCAAACATTTGCTTAAAATACCTTATCTCCCCAGGACGGAGGAGATGATAGTTCTATGCAGATTCGTTTATTTTTTGTGAATTGCCATGTCTTCTTCGTAAAAGTAATAATGTGGTTTCCCGTTTTCCTTTCTATAGCTTTTGTTTTTAATGCAGTGTTAGTTTAAAAGTATCAATGTTCGGGTAATGAAAACAAAGTCTGGAGGGAATAATAGTCATTTCGTTTTTTTTCGAGGCAGAAGCAATTAGGAAATAATACTTAATGACCAAAAACAAAAAAAATGGAAATTCTGTTAAATACTAATAATTAGAAAAAGAAAATGAAAGCTGATAGTTATTTTATATTAATATTTCATCATCTTTTTGTCTGGAAATGTTGTTTATATCGTCATCCAGTTGATATTAATCCCCCGTCTTTATACAGTTCTTTAATTGACTTATTGTTCATAGGTGTGTATTTATAAGTTATTAAAACTTCATAAGAGTCAATGAATTTACGAATATATTTCGATGCCTGCTTATAAGAAATATCTCTCTTCTTGAAAATTTGAACTGTAGTTTGATCAAATAGAATTTAAATTTTCTTTTAATAATCGCTGTACAGTTCATTTTGTTTGGTTGCAAATGTGCCTAATGAAATTGGATACATGCTATCCTTGTTTATCGTCCATACATAAATGGAAATAACTTTCAGGGTTATCATATTACATTCACATATATTTCTGCATGAGTGATAAAAATAGGCGTGGAATTGTAATTTTCACAATATAACATAGTAGTGGATGTAACAGACTGAACATACCAAGTCCAAACAAGTTCAACAATTTAGGTATCTGGGAAACTCTTAGACTAATGGCCCTTCACTTCTAAAGAGCCCAGTCTATTCTGCTATTTGACCCAAAGCTCGAGTGAACGTGGATAGAATCATGTATTCCCCAGTTACCCACAACACTTTCCTCGTAATTTTATATGGTGTATCTCCTGTCTAAAGTGCGGAGACCATACCAACCAAGGTCATGCAACACAAAACCCCTCAGCCTCTTTGTAACAATCTTTAAAAGTTTGTGACGTGCGGATTTCTCAAGATATTTCTTTTACATTGTCGTTGAATCATTCTTTTTTCTAGATTTGTTTTCTTTTGGTAGATTTCTTTCTCAAATGAGTAGTTTCATACGCACCTTGTTTTTACATGATTACCTGTTGTTATTTATTCATAATTCAAGATGTAGAAAAGAATATTTTCTTTAAAGTAAACGGAATGTCCTTTCAGGATTTATAAAATCATGTGTTTTCAAAGATTCCATTAGTATCTGTGAAATGACATGGATTCTTGGAAAGTATAGTGGAGTGTTTTGTATGATCTGTTATTAACAGTTGTACTTCTATTACCGCTCAAGTTTGTTGAACCCTCTCAAGTCTGAAATTTACACTTTATGAAGAAGAGAGTCTTGATTCTTGATATTCTTGGAACATTGGTGCGAAAATGTCCCCAAGTTTCTCGTAAGAATTTTGGAACTCAGTTCCCCGATTGTGTGAATAAAATTAGAAACAGATTAGTATTGAAATAATACCATATGAGTACTGTAACTACAGTGTACATCGAAATAAAATATTTCGCAGATCTGCTAAATAGGGTGGACCTATTTCGGAACAGCATATTTTCCTTCCTCTTATTACTCTGATATGGTGGCATAAAAAGGGATTCAAGATAATTTACACTATTTACATTGTCCTCAGCTTTTTTGCCATATTCACGACGTTTCGGCTGTCGTACGCCCCAGCCTTCATCAGGCGAATTTAGAACCAACACTTTATTCCCTCTACCGAGGCAAATTCATGATAAAAACTACGAATATCCTTCATCAGCTGACGAGTTATTTTGTCAACGTGACGGCACATGAAACTAACCCTTTTCCAAGCAGATGTTTAAGGCAAAAAAGTTCCTCACATAGTTGCTTTTAGCGGCCTATTTTATTTGCTTCTCTTATTACAGATGCATTCTTTTTTAAAATTTATTTTATCTTCATGTTCTAGGAAATATGGAAAGAGAAATGAAAAGAGAGAATTCTACTATTCCATTTATGCATCAGATTGCATTCACCTGGACGTACATAAATTCTAATAAAAATTCAATATTTATGTCAGATTATTTATGTTTGTTATTTTGCAAGCATCTCCGTCTTTGAAGACATATGATTAATCAACAACTTCTCATTGAATTGTCCTATTGTACGTTTTACTTAAATATTTCCCATTTATAGCATAACCTTCGTACACATACGTTTCTCTATAGCTATTTCTCCACATGTTAAACTGCTTTTTCCTTTTCACTCAGCCTTACTACAGATGACTGTTTGATATCATTTTCTTTCACTTTGCTTATTTTTTGCAGCACTTTTGTGTTACATTTCGTTCCCCCTTACTATACCCTTTACTTTTTCTAAACCCATTCTGTGTCTATCAGTTTCGAGATCTTTACATGCCTATCTTTATTCACACTTCAAAAGTGTCCACTTATCTCACGCGTTATTATAATTTTAATGTCTGATTTTTATCTTTCCTTTCTCAAATATGCATTCATCCCAATGTCTGGGTTTCGCGCATTTTTTTTATCCACTCTTCTATCTATTGTCCTTTTTCTTTTTCACTTTCTCTAATATTTTTTTGTGGAAAGGGACAAGTTACAAACAATTATGCAAAATAGGAAAAGTCTACATTATTCGTAACGTAACAATTCGACAATTTTCATAATATTAATAGTCATTAGCATGCCCTCTCATCTTTATAACTTGCTGCAATCGTTTTCTGAAGTTTTTGATGAGATTCGAAAATTTATATTCTGTGATTTTATTCCATTCTTCAAGGTTATACGTTCTAATCCCTGAAGATTATTTGGAGGTCGACTTTTTATTCCGACTTTCAATTCTTGCCATACTTTTTCACTGTGATTCGGATCAGGACACATTGAAGACCATGGCAGAACTGTAACCTTCTTTTTCTGAAGCCACGCAGTTACTGCTTCAGACGTATGTCTGGGTTCATTATCTCGTTGGAAAGTAAATCACCGACCTAGATGAAGATTTTCATCCAGAATTTTTATATAGTCTGCAGATTTCATTATTCTTCTCATTGCAATTAATTTTACAGCCCCCTTGAGCTTAAACAACACCAAAAATTATCGAGTTGCCTCCTTGTTTTAATGTTGTCACTCTACTCTTTGGGAGGAAATTCTTACTTTTCTTGTGCAGTTTGAGTTTTCTCTCAAGTACAGGCAAATTATCTGTCGTGTCAAACTCTTTAGACTTCTTTATAACGGACCGTATTGTAGATCTTGGGATAGATAAACAGTTTGAAATATTGCTGTAACTATTTACAGACTTGTTGAAGTTAATAATTTTCATTGTCAAGTCAACGCTAACCGCCTTTGTCTTCACCATCGTTTTGTTAACTTAACAATAACAATGGGTAACTTTATACACCAAGTGATGTTCTTTGTTGGAGTTTTCACATATAATCTACTGAATAACTAATCTAGAAGGCTTCACTGATAACATAACTATGTAAATTACTTATACTTACACGGATCAATCTATTTAAAATAAGGATTTCTATTGTACAAATAATTCCGTCTTTTCCTATTTTTCCACTATTCGCTCATGAAATTTGTTGTATTTAACCTATTGTTCTGAAAATTATTACGATAGTAAGAAAAAGAGAGGAATGTGTCTTCCAAGGCAAGGAAGAAATTACAGAGGAATAAATTTTTGAAAATACAACATACCATTTTATATATTTGTAAAGACAATTAACGAAATTGTATATAGATTTCGTTCCACTTTGACTTACATTTGGGCCTTATTATTTTTTAATTGACTGATCGCTGATATTGCCGTGTAAGTCAATTTGTTTCTGTTTATTTTGTTTACTTCGTGTGGCACCAGTTAGAGCAGTTAAAGAAAAGGGCAAGAGAAAATAAATTATAGAAATAGATAAATCAATAAAAATAGATAAATCAACCCAGGAAAATGGGAATTCTCCGTCTAATTTCCCAGCAATCCCAAATATGCCTCCATTCTTTGCCAGTAGGCAGGCAGAAATGATATGTTTTAAAGTTCCATGTTCACCGCACTTACACTTAGAGTTACCTGAAATGGATTTGTTGTTGTGGACGGCAACAAACCATAGGTAGATTTAATCAGGAAACCCAGACGAGCAAGTTCCCCTAGTCAGATTTCCTATCAGCATAACTTCACTTTCTATCACATTCTCCCATCTTAAACATTGTCCTTGATGGCTACATTGTGCCAAGTGAAGGTATCATTTTACCCGTCTGGCTTATGCTTTCCTTGCAACTCTTTTCTGAACGTTGGTACTATTGCAAAATGATATGAACTTTCAAGTGCTTAATCCACGTTCACCTTCTTGAACTGCTGCTACTACACCCCTGTTCTTGATGTTTCAAATAGCACTAGTAACTGCTTTTTTCGCTTTCCGCTTTTTGTAAGTTTTTCGTTCTTGGAGGAGGCTGTTACAGAATATCTACATCGTTTGAAAATCGCAACATCATCATTTTACGACATTTTCCGGCTTTGTATTCTTCTGTGATAAAGGCGATTGTTAGATTCAACTGACCCATTTTCCCATAGATAGCTGTGTTGTTGATATGCGTTGGAATGCCCAACCACTTTCTAATGTACACTTTACACTGCTGCTCGATACGTTTAACTCATACATCGTAAGAGGCAGAATTAATCAAGGGTACCTAGACGCCATACCTTGAAATTCCCACTCAGTCTTACTTTGTCTATTGCTTTCAATTCTTCTTGAGCTTGTTAGTAAACGTCAACTCCATTATGTCTGTCAAAGCATTCTTTCGCATTCATCTTTAAAGCTTGACAATTATTTTTAGTATTCCAGAAAACGTTTGGGTAACTAAATATACGTTATTTTAATTTTGCATCTCTCCTTTCCTCTCTCACTCTCTCTCTAAAACACATTTCGATAGTTTTTTATTTTATTTTTTCAGTTAAAATATATTCCTTTTTAGAAATTATTCTCTAGTTTGCATGTATGTCTCTCTATTTTTCTCTTGTCTCTATCTCTTCGTTTCCCTTTTTGATTTTCTGATAGCGTCCTCTTCTGTAAAATACCATCAGTCGTAACCTTCACAGATGAGACATCAACATTGTATCGAAACACCTCCATTCCATTTGTATTCCATTGGTAAGATGTAAGCACGTTTTTCCCATGGACCACTGCCTTGTGGAACCGACTCCCCAGAGTTTTCTTCACTGATCAGTATAATCTTAAACTTTTCAACTCTAGGGTTAACCGTCATATTCCACACATATCCGCTTAATCTATGCCTCTACCTCTAGGGACCCTTCGACCGTGTAATTGTAAATATCATGTGAAAAAAAAAAAATAAAAACAAGAAACTCACTATCTTCTCAAGTCACTTTTTAAAAAGATTTCCGAGTTTGGCAAAACACAGTAAAAATATCTAAGGGAATAACTGAGGATCGAACGCGCAACAGTAATCAAGAATTCTGATTTCAGTTGGGTAAATATTGCAGTAATCCATTTTTGTCGCATATTTCCGTTTTCTCATTGTTGTTATTGTTTTTCTTTCTATTCTCTGTTTTTGTCCCTTTCTTTCGCACCAACCAAAATGTCCCACTTTCTTTCTCGTTTGTTTGATTTCCGACTTTACCTGCATTTGTAATTTCGTTTCTCTCTTACTATTTATACGTCGATAATGCCTGCCTTCTAGGACAAAGTGAATTGTTTTTTCCTTCCATCAAAGTAAACTACGTCTTTATTCTCATCTATTTCGGTAAAATGTCCAGCAAGTTGCTAATGATGTTGATTTTCTCCTTTGAATGCATTCCATCTTCTTGGCTTGTGTAACATTTCTGTTATACACAATCTCTCTCACGCACGCTCTCTCTCGCCCTCTCGCTTTCTCACTTTTATTTTAATTTAATTTATTTAATTTAATTATATCGACCTCTATCATTGCTGTTAAATTATTTTATTTGTAAGTACTGAAACAGGAATGTCCCGAAGAAAGAAAGTAGAAATATCAATTGCCAGGATAAATTTTTTTAGTGACTTTCTGGAATGTACAAGGAAATATGCTTCCTATTTGTGAGTTATATATGAAAGAAAGATTTTATTAGATATGCATGTGCATGTGCATATTCGTATATATATATATATATATATATATATATATATTTATATATATATTTGAGTTCTACCTGAATTCTATCCCCTTGGAAATATAAATATATATATATATATATATATATAAATATATATATATATATATATATTATAATTTTATCATATAGACAAAACCATTTTACTCACGACAAAGATGCAACATCTACGGGTGAGGGTCGGAAATGGTTATGAACGATCCTGTTTGTAGGCAAGCCCGGATGTAAAACGTCACTTCCTTTTTCCATTTTTTGAGAAGAAAATGTACTTAACAAAATATACATAGAGTATCTAAGTTTGGTGTTGGGTGGGTCGGGTAGTTAATGTTGAATGGAGTGTGGACATTCTTCCGATGATAAGCATCGGTCAAAGTTTAGGTAGGTCAACGACTAAGCGTCCTAAGTTTGAGAGGTAGGGGAGGGAAGATAGCGATAGGGGATAATATTACATTTTAGTAGGTAAAAAGAATTTCGAGTTAACATTTATAATTATTAGGAGTAGTTATATTTAGGTTTTTCGGTAAGAATTCTAAAAGTTGGATTGCATTTCTTTATGTTTGGGTTATCACTATTTATTTTTTAATCGAAAGAGCGTTTTTGTGTATATATAATTATAAAAGATTCATAGTTATGGGATTGGGAATTTAGCAAGATTGTAGTGTTAAATCCTTAGTATGTCTACAGAAAACGATAGTCTCATATCTCTGGTTTAATAATTGGTTATTATTTAAAAGGTAAATAATACATATTTTCTCCTGTAAACATAAGAAACAAGGTTCGCTCAGTGAATTACAGGTTCTGGCTTGTCTTAGGATTTTCCATTTAACTTTAGGTGTTTTTCCTTCTTCCTTGAGTTTCCAAAAATGTTTCGAAAGTGATGTCATATTTCGTTTGGCTGTATTTGTAAAGGACTTCAAGTGGTTGTAACACCTATCCTTAAAAGGTCTGCTAGTAGACCCCACATACAGCTTAATATCTCCGAGGTTCTCATTTGATGAGATATAGGCCATATACACTATGGATTTGGTTAAGCATCTGTTTAATAATGGACATTGGTCGGGGATTCTACAGTTGCATAGTCTTTCTTCTTGGGGTGTATTAGAATTTGTATTAATGTTTAGTTTATTATCACTATGTAATTTCAGTACTCTATTGTTGTGGGATTTAATAATTTTATCTAAGTTTCTAGAACAGCTGTAGCTAATTTTTAAGGTATTGCGGTTGAAGATCTGGCTTAATTTACTTTTTTAGGGAAGTATTTGTTAATTAGATTTAAGAATTTTAATTGCCCTAATTTGGTACGAACTAACTTGTTGAAGGGAGGTGTGTACCAAATTATTCTCCTTCCTCTATTGTTTTTTTAGGGTAACTGCAGTTTTCTCTATATTCTATTTCGGAAGATCTGTAACCACTGTCGGTGAGTATTTTGTTATAGATAGTCTTGTGTTTATCGAATATTTCTTTGCTAGAAGAGTGGTTGTTTATACGGCGTTCAACAGATGATAATATGGTTTTGTCTATATGATAAAATTATAATAAATAAATAATTATCGCTCTACTACATGTATCGAGCTCTTTTTTGAATGAATGCTGCGAACGTTAGAATTTATATATTTTATATATTACTTTCGTTCCCACGGCATCGGATATATATATATATATATATATATATATATATATATATATATATATATATATATATATATATATATATATATGTGTGTGTGTGTGTGTGTGTGTGTAAAAATTATAATAATGCCATATATTGTTGTATATAAAATTATGTTATATAATTTATAATTTATATAATTATGCCATATAACGTAATTTAGGAGACAATTTATCCATAGCACTATGTATTTATTTATTTTTGCGTATCGGGCTGAATATTCGAGAAATTAAATTAAAGAAAAATATGTGTTCTCCGGCAGCATTAAAACCTGCGTCATTCTGGAAATATGGAAACCGTCGTTGCATGGAACGTTGATTCTACCTTAATAAATATTTTGGAATATTAAGGCCGGCAGGCGAAAATAAATAAGCAGATTAATATATAAACTATGAGTATCCACTAAAAATAAAGTTTAAAGTTGTAACAAACCGTCACAATAATAAATGAAAATAATAAATTGAGTTGTTTTTTTTTTTCACTTTTGACTCATTATAATTATTGGTCACATAATTATTTATTCTTGACAACATTGTATAGGATATTTTGACTTATTTATGTCTTTCGTCAGTAATTATTATTTCGTAATTGCTTCTAACTGGAAAGCAAGTGAAATGACTATTATTCCCTTTAAACATTGTTTATACGTCCCGGACAACGATATTTGCAAACTAACCTCATACTATTTCATTCCAAAAACCATAGACTCGTCTGTGACCGGATAGTGTCAGATGCCAGGCCTAGAACGGCTGGACACTGGAAATTCAATCTGCCTTTACTTCCAGCAACAGCTAATTAGACTAGTGCAGCGAGAACTAGTGGGGCGGTTATTGCGAATATGTGGTGGGGGATTAGGTCCTTCCCCACCGAATATAGCCAGCACTAGATAAGGCTAAAAAGGTGAAGCCACTTAAAGATAGATGTCCTGGGCGGAGGCTGGCGGGAACTCCCTAGAGATAGGTTTAGCTAGATAGGTTCTGCAGCGCGCGGCTAGCGAGCGGTACCAGGGTCACTTAGTTAGGCATATGTTACACAAAATGTCTAACTAAGCCCTTAACATGGGCACACAATTGCACTGGGAGGAGGTTATTCGCGGTTCCGATCATTACATTCGTGAAGTTAAAACCCCGGAGGGGCATACTCTGAAGTCGACTGACGACATGTGCGAGGCGTATCGGCGGCATTTCGAGAGTCGATTTATCAAAGATCTTGGTCTCAGTGGAGAGGAGTTTTAAGTTATTTGGCTGACTTTACTCGGCATTCGCCGATTGAAGCGGCTAACTACGTGGGTGAGATCACGGAGGACGAAGTCTACTTTACAGTGAAGAGTGTCGGCAGTGGAATGTATTGGGGACTAGATGGATTACACTATGAATTGTACTTGAGGCTGTCACACATCATCGTGCCGATTTTGACTGTCGTATTTAACAGCCGGTTTCAGCAGTGAGAGGGGCATCCCCAGTCGTATCACCAGGGCTGTGATCACGCTGGCGAAAAAGGGCAAGGATGTTGGTTGGGATTTAGATGATTACAGGCCCATGACCCTGCTAAACACAGAGTTAAAGATATTGGTCAAGGTTTTGTGGGTAGGCTGTTGGGACCTTATCAGATTTGAGCTGTGAAACGCCGAACAATTCAGAGCAACCTACATCTGATCCGCACGATCCTAGTGTGTGCAAAAGACGGTAAGAAAGCCGCGCTGATCAACATGAATCAGTCCAAATCATTTGATAGGGTCGACCACCGGTATCTGGCTGCTGTCTTGCAGGCCGCTGAATTCGAATCCAACGTCTCCAAGTGGATTGGCCTCCTCCATCGCTCACCCAGGGCTGTGGTACAAGTGAACGGAAAGCGGTCGGGCACTTTTGCGCTGACTCGGTCGGTACGTCAGGGTTGCCCACTGCCGCCTCTACTCTTTGCTTTTGGCGTTGGAGTCTCTCCTTCGCCGGCTGAGGGACAGTCCTTACAGTCCGGCACTACGTGGAATCGCAGTTTCACGTAAGCCGATGAGGTATCCATTTTCATATCGTGCCGCTTCGATATTGAGGTGGTACAGAAGGTGTACGAAAAGGTCAGAGGGGCCAGGATTAACCGTACCAACTCATCTGGCTTGCGGTTAGGTGCCGGGAAGGGAGTCTCTCTTCCGATGCCCTTTGGTTGGATGGACGGTCCGTTCCGCATTCTTGGAGTGTAGTTTGGACGCAATCTCCATCTTTTTCTTTTTTTAAGCTTTTCACCCCAATCACGCAAGGGTTACAGAATATTTGGAGCGAGAGCAGATAGGATTGTTAGAGGAAAGGATGTGGAGAAGGATAATGGATAGATCAAGGCAAGGGGTTACAGAAGATTTGAAGCGAGAGCAGATAGGAGTGAAAGAGGAAAGGAAGTGGAGAAGTATAGTGCATAGATCAAGGCATCTGGAGATGTCGATTGACGTTACATTTGAATAGTTGGAGATTATAGTTGTCAGGGAAGCAGGAATAAGGAAGGGAGTTCCACAGGTGAGAGGTGCAAGATGTGAAACTATTTTAGTAGAAGAGACGTCTACATTAAATAGTTTCAACAGATAAAGAGTGGGAGCGGGATGCCAGCTTTGTAGGACGCTTGAATTCATGTAGCCTGGGAACCTGTGAAAGCAGCTCATCGGAGCAATTACCGTGAAAGTATTTGTAAAAAAGACAGAGCGAGACGACACCGCGTCTGTGAGAGAGCGACTGCAGACGAGATGACATATCTTGGAGACGAATTTGTGAGATACAATACGTTCCTTCATCCGGGCAGCAAATAGTGACTTAGTTTCTTTGAGGACACGCTTACACTCGTTACGCGCGGAGGCAAAAAGACGTCTATTGCAGTCGGACATATCGCTACGAAATAGGTGGAAGATATGGTTCCTATGGGCAATGGCGGCTGAGCAAGCAGCGGAGAAGCAAGGGGAGAAGCACGGTTTGACCTTAAATTTCCTTGAGGGGATGAAAGCGTCAATTCTAGCTTTATGCCAGAATGAGACCTCTGAAGTCCATTCTTGTGCGGGGAACTTAAATACAGCATACAAGGGGACATCGCGGAGGAAATCACAGAACGAGTCCCAGTCATCTCGTTGATAGCAGAACGATGTTCTGGTGGTAAGAGGTTCTTTACAGGGGATGGGGTTGAAGGAGATCCTAACAGACACTACGGCATGATCGGAGCTACCAAGATGGCAGAGCAGCGTTGCACTAAAAGCTGCAGGAAAATTGGTCAGAAGTACAGTCAATGTTCGGAGCGCGGGTCCGGGCTTGGCTCCGACGGACTTTGTCTTTGAAGGTTAGAGCTAAGGTGTGTACCACTTACGTCTTTCCTCTAATCCGTTTGGCTGTACATCTTTCCAAGGACCATAGGAAGGCGATCAAGCGCTTGGTGTCGACAGACTTCTAGGAAAGTTGGGTGAAATTAGAGAGCTTGGTTCGTGTGAAAGAAGCTATCCTTGAGTTACTTTTGTAAGTCCTCTTCGACACAACCGGGCAGTTTCCTGTGAACCCTTCACTGGTTAAGTTAGACTCTCTCTTGTGTACTTAGTTAATGTGAGTGGATGTCGTTCCCGGCTTCTTCTTTTGGTCATGATCCAAGTTGAGATTCCAAGCTCCCCAGTTTGTTGTCGGTCCCCTTTTTCATCACGACTTATTGTTTTTTCCACACCCACATTGATTTTTCCTTCTCATTTTGTTAGTTACCTTCTTGATTCAGTCTGATGACAGAATAGAGCGCCAAATATTATTTTTGTTGTGGGGACGGGTCCTACTAACATCTCTTATTTTTTGTTTTACATTTGCTATATTTTGTTTGTAATTGTGATTTATACCCCTCCTTCACATTTCATACAATCTTCATATATATATATATATATATATATATATATATATATATATATATATATATAACGAAATTTGCGCATAGGGAATTTGTACATAAGAAATTTTTAAATAATGGGGTTTATTTTGTTAGTTCTCTTTGTGTATGTGGTACTGTGGTATATATAAGATTAAATGGTGAATGATGTCTTCTCTTGGTATATGTCTTATTTATATTAAATGAATGGGTCGTGACCCGGATTACCTAGTTATAGGATCATTAATGATGACCAAGGTCAATCCCCACACCACCTTTTTGACCATGTGTCGCAATTATTGTATTTTGCAATAATAAATATATACTTAATTGTGTAAGTCATACAAGGAATATGACTGTCGAGTTTTAAGATAAAGACTTGGCACCTCATTTCACACTGCAAATAAACACTAGAACGTAAAATTGAATGTTTTGCCTGTTTGGAATTTTAAAGTGATTTTTTTTAAATTTTTATATGTTGTACTTATATTTTTTGAAGCCAGTGTTATTGGAATGAACCTATGAACATTTTTTTCAAGAATCACGCATTCGTGTCCTCAGTATCTTGGATGATTCTATACGGGATAACCATCAAAAACTGTAAGAATATGTAATGTGAAGCTTGTTCAGTATTTAAGACTCAGTTTTGTTGTGTTATCCGATACATTAATTTGTTTCCAAAGTCAGAATTGTACATACACCGCTTACGAATTTTAGAAATTAAAAAATCTAATTGTTTTAGAAATTTTCAATAACACTGGATGAAATATATTTGTATTTTTATACTCATATTTTTATTTTTTTTCAGGATGGTGCAAAGGAGAAAATCAATCCATGAAGGCTCTACTTTCTCCTCTGCACCATCCTTTACATTCCCAAAGGGAACCAAATGAACACTTAAACAATTGCTTCTTCTGCATGGTAGACTCTTCCAAACATCGAGCTGACATGGATGCGCCTGCTATCCTTTATCCGTGCCTTCTGTCATCCATCGCCCCAGTGCAACACTCTGCTAAGCTCACTGTATCCATTCTCCAAAGAAAGAGCAGCCGTCTTCAGAAGAGAACAGAAATAGAGTGGTCGATGAAGTCAGTGACCCGGATAACAGAGTAGAAGCTGAGAGGAGAAACCCATACTACACCAACCAAAAAGACCTCGAAGATCTGTTCAGAGATGTTGGTCTCAAAGACCAATACGAAGCTTTTATCAGCGTGAATGAGGCAGTGGGATTTGTAAAATAAAAGTGTTCAAGGCGAAGATCAGAGGAAGCATCACTAGTGTTCTTCAAGCTTTTCCACTAGTCAAGATAGGATTTTCTTCTGCTACAATGCGACCTGTCTGTTCGAGGTAATTAGAATCGTCTGTTACACAACCATTCACAACTCTTCATTGACAGCTCATCTAGAAGTCTCCAAGCCTCATTGATTCACTCGGGGTATCTCAAAGTGGAATACAACAGTGTTAAAATCTTGTTGAAATATAAAGATTACGGTTGGTAGCTTACCTGGCATTTCAATATGGTGGGCTTCCTTATGAATCTCCAGTGCGGCTTTTAACAAGTTTTCTTCTTATCTTTGCCTTTGGGAAAGCAGGCACACCCCGGCATATTAGCATATGCGAGGCTGGCCACAGCTGACCGAATTTAGTGTGGGGTAAAACAACTTGAAATGGGAGCAACCACTGAATAGTATTGTTTCCTCCAAAGCTCTTAAAAGTGGGCCTTATGAAACAATTTAGCACTGATCTAGATAACGTTCAAGTATTCAAAATTTGTCTGCGGCATTTTGGTGACTGGTAACAGATAATAATTCACAGTATAAGTGTAAATCGTGAAAGAGTGTTCACTTTTAAATGTTTAGTTGTTTCTCTTATGTAATCTTAGAATAAATAAATGCTAGTTTTGAATCATATGCAGTTTTTCCTACATTGCCTGAACGAGAATCTTCATAAATTCAGTTTTCCCAATAGGAATGAGGAAATATGAATATCATTATCCTGGTTAAAAAGCAAAGTGTGAAGGATTATTAAACATTTTCTATAATTACGAGATGTATAGGAAATATTAGTTGCTACCCAAGGACACAAGTCGTGTTACACATTGCTATTGTTATTATTAATTTTCCTTCAGTTCCTATGCGCATTAGTACTTTTTTAATTTGTTTACAATTTACGTATTTTATATATTTTGAAATTTGATTTATTTGTTACTATTATTATCTTTTTCGATTGTTATTTATTTTAATGTATTACCTTTGTCAAATGTAAAATTCCATTATCTTCTTTGTATATAGTGCTACTGTTTGAATCTTTCGTGGTGATATTTTACAAGTTTTCGTTTTTAGTTTTCGAATATTTATTAACTTAGTGTAATCTATTTTGTGTAGCCATTTTGAGATAAGTTTTGGTCGTTTATCATTGTTGGTCTAGGAAGGCGATTATGAGTATTCTTTCTTTCGCACAGCTTACAACAGTTGCATTTATTCTTGTTGACTGACTCTGTTTTCCTTATTTTCCATGATATTTTTCCTTACAAAGCATTGTACCGTTTGCCTATTTCCTTTTTGTAAAGGATATTTTGTGTGCGAAGTTTCACTCTTTTTATGGTCCTTGAGTTACTCCACTGTAATTGTTTCTTTGATATCTGTGACTGGGTATATTGTTTTGTTTTGAGACCAATTGTCATTTAATGGACATGAATTTAGTGGTTTGCTTGATTTGTTCAGGTGGTCGGTTTGCTGTTTTTCAGTTTTGTTTTTTCCTTGATTATGTTATGATCTGGTTACAACTGTTTTTCTGTTGAATATCTCGTGGAAAGTGCTTGATATTGGGAAGTGCTTGTACATGAGTTAATTTTTTCCTACATTTCTTTCCCCTTATTTGGTTCAAATTATATGATATTTCTTTATCTGTGCTGTGTTGTATGTATGTGAGTGTTACATGAACGTTTTCTAGCTTCAATGAAAAAAATCTTCGAAAGGCAAGATCTGAATTATGATTGTGAAATTGAATACTTATTCTAATCTTAAACTTCTATGTATTTTTACTCATTATATTTCTCTCTGATCACATTTATGATTTTTTGCTTAATTAGGTATTTACTACATGCAATATTTGTATACACATTATACCATTAATATCATCTGCATGTGTTCTTTTCTGTAAGACCACGTCATTTCAATGTATTCGCTCTTTAATCCAGGAACCAATTCACAGATCTTACGAATATTTTGGTCTCAAATGTTAATTACAAATGTCATAAACGGATGTGACATAATTTTACGTAACACCGGGAAACGCATCAGCATCATATATGGCTCCTAATAATTATTGAATAAGGACAATATTTGATTTCAACAGACCAGGAGAATGCAACATCAAAACGTCAAAATTCTCGCGTGACTGTCTAAAAAAAGTTTATTGTTTGAACCGCTTTCTCGTCTTTAGGCTGATATAGTTTCTGACCTTCTAATTATTACGGTTGGATTTCGTTGCTCTGTCGAAATTCCCCATGAACGGTTTTAATCTATCTGTATCTGTTATTTTTGTGTCTATCCCAGATAATTTTGAATCTAACCCGTTAATTATTTAGAATATTGCAAACGTTTGCGTAATTTACCATAGGCTATAACAATTTCTCTCTGTAATATGTGTATATATTTGCCTGCCCTCATCGTTTTTTCCTATAAATTAAATGGCATTAACCTCATCTAGAAAAGTCAAAACTCAGGCCGGATGTAATAACTGCTGAATAAGGATGAATTATATATATATATATATTTTTAATTTTCAAATTGAAATATTAGATGAGTGCCGGTAAAAGAAATTTGAATTTGAAAATCTTATTTCAGCCCCGATGAGGATGTTAGATTTAGATTTTGTAAAATTACTTTGTCAAATTTAAACGACATCCTTTATGGTACGTTACATAAACGTTCGATGAGTTTGAACGGGGCGCGCAAACTGAAAAGTATAGACATTCTGAATAAATTTTGAAACAATGACAAATAAAAAAATATATCCGAATCAAAGTTTAACCTTTTGTCTGAACCAAATTTCTGCAGGTCTTGTATAGAATCTCGCATACATGCACCTCTCTTTTAAATTTTAAACTTTACAAAGAAATTAATATATCCGTCCGATATGCGCCCCTAGTGAAAGCGCTATTGCTATAACGTGTATGAATGCATTTATAAAAACACGATTTGACTTCCGTTTAAGTTGCTCAAACGGGATATATTTTGACTAAAGACAACTGTCAATATGTATATTTTCCGATATCGGTTGCGACGATAGTGTTAAAATGTATTTATAATATTACGAGACTGCATCGAGCGCCACTCTGACGCTATTTGAATGGTCCATGCACAGATGAGCTGCGTTCGTTATTTCAACCAATTCAAGTCATTACAATTATGGCACAACATGCTAATTCCAAGGAATCCAGATACCAGCAATTTCATCCATACTATTTATGGGGAAGCTTTTCACAAAGACCTGCTAATTGGACAAGCAGGTTATCGTGTGGATTCAGACGGGAATATTACAACCTAACTTCTTGAAGTCAAAGGTCACTCATTACCTATCTTCCACACATTAATAATCTCTACATATCACCACCTACTTATTAATTTAAAAGAAAAGTCTCATTTGTCATAAGCATTTCAGCCAAACATCTATGAGTGGCTCTTCTATTAGTTTGGTGCAAAAATAATGTCGTTTTTTGACGTTCTAACATATGTGAGAAAACGACATTATTTTTGCACCAACCTAATATAATGTATTACATGAAGATTACTATAAAAAAAGATTTCCAAATGTAAAACGGATATTTATAATCTCGTTTTTTTTTTGGGGGGGGGGTACTTTGCACATAAAACTTTAAATGTTTATTAAATAAGTCACTGGTATTTGTTCTGTTTAGATTATAACAGTCCACCCTTGTCTAGCATCTACGACGAACCAACGCATTACAATCAGTTGAC
>OZ038478.1:110942008-110977008 GCA_964036315.1 Acanthosepion esculentum
ATTTTAACTAAACAATATAAGGAAATTATAGACGTATCTACACGCTTGAATAATAAATCAGAAGATATAGAGTCCGTAGTTTTACAGTACTGTAAGAGAGATATATGGTTTTCATATCTTTAAATGTAAAGAAGAGAAAATACTTAGCTTTCTTTTTTGTAAGAAATGTCTTTCAAGTGTTACATACTGTTTAGAGGCTGATAAAATAATTGGCAAACAATATTTTCATCTGGGAAACTTCAACGCTTGTCGCGAGGAACTTACACGAAACCTTTCACGTGAATTGAGAACCTCTTCAGTCTTTAATTTAATTTATCTCCTCAGTTTATATGAAAATGTATTTCATTTACGCAATGTTTTTATTAGTCCCAAAACAAAGTAACATAGGCTCAGGAATTCCTTTCCTTCTTCTTCTCAGCACACCGATTAATTTCTGTGAAGGCCAATAAAAAATTCACAGATGCTAAAGTATTCCTTTTCTTATTTTTCCTCAGTACACCGAATTTAAAAGTAATAGGTGAAACGAGTTATTATTTCGCACTCAATATAGATATTTCATGTAGGATTCGTCTTGTTTGTTTTAAATGTACCTCACTGACTTTGACAGTGGTGAGATGCAGGTATCAAGTAAATATGAGATTTAGTACGCTATACTTTATAATAGGTATTTTTCCTACAAAATTAATGGATGAATGACTTCTAAATCTCATTTCAAGACATACATTTCAATTTAAGTATTTGTTTAAAAATTTGTCTTTAATATGCTATTATTTTCAATGTATTATTCAAAGGAATTCGTCTCTTTAATCAAAACAATATTTCGTGTGGCATCAGTAAACTGTCTAATAAAGTGAAAATTTGAAAATCTTGTAAAATTAGTAAAACTGTTGCTATGACGTACGTATAAATAACAGATAGGTAACTACAGATAATACATTATATATTGCAGTAAATTTATAGTGCAGATAATTCCATGAATTTTGTAACAATGGAAAATACAATGTTCTTTGCAATGGCCAAACATCTACATTCGCGATGTATTCACCAAAATTTGCCCTCAATATCTGTCTATATTTCTGAGATGAGTTATTATGTACATTATTTACATGTTTCGGACTATTGTCCTCATCTTTGAAGCCATATTTATTACAACGTTTCGGCCGTTGTACGCTCCGGCTTTCTTCAGGTGGTTGGAATGTTGAACTGAACCCTTTTAAACATTAAACATGGCACGTAGAACTAGAACAGTCTACCCCAGTGAGCGAAATAAAGGGTTCAGTTCGACATTCCAACCACCTGAAGAAGGCCGGAGCGTACAACCGCCGAAGCGTTGTAATAAATATGGCGACAAAGATGAGGACAATAGTCCGAATAATGCAAATAAAATATACTCTTTAGGATTATCGTCTAAGTATTTACCAGATTTCATTAATAATGGAAAATATTCTATTTGTGTGCTTGTCAGGATAACAGCTGTAGGTTTTTACTTTTAGAATTCCGGTATTTCTATAATAAATATCATTTTTCCAAAAAAATTTTTACCTTAGCAATATTGATGGGTCTGCTGTCGTGCCTACCCAAATAAATATTGTTTAATTTCCCAGCTATGTTTGTGTATTTATTTCAAGATATGTAAGGAAAATCATTGATTGAAGAATACAAATGAAAATATTACATATTGATTCATAAAATTCTGTAAACCCTGACATTATGAAATATATTATTTATTTTATCTAATAACCATTCTTTAGAGATATAATTAGTTTATGTAGAACATGATTCTTCTTTTATTTGTCTTTTTTCATCGTAAATATTTCCACACTTTACTGCAATGAAATCATTTTACTAATATGTAAGCACACCTGTAGATGTACTATTGATTCATTCATATTGATTCATTCATTTTTCCAGTTTATCAACCCACTGCATGTTATTTAAAGCCAGATGTTTTTGTAGCTTGTAAGAATTTATTTTTGAGATATTAATAACTTAATGATATAAGCCTTACTAATTAATCCATAGCTGGAGGGAAATGAGGTTGATTCATATATTTCCCATTTTACTTTATTGAATATAACAGACACAACTGGAATTGAAACTCGACTCTCCGATTAATAAATTCTGGCCAATATACGTTACACCACACGCACATCAAACTTGTATCACTTTGATCAGGGATTAGCAAATCTAAAAAATAATGTAATCTTTCATTTTAAGTTTCTGTGGAGTTTGCTTAAGGATTAAGAACTCGTTCGCTACAAATGTAAAATTTCCAAATGCAGGTTAATTTCTCCGAGTAAGCAGCTAAGCATGTTTCATTTACTGCTAGTTTTCGCATTTTATTATGACTTTCGATATTATATTGCATCAGTAGTTCCTCTGCATCTCTGCGATTCTCTGTATGCCAGTATCTCTGTGAACAAAATCGTATCAGCAGTAATAAGAAGAGGCGAAAAAAATAAAATTCAACAAAAAATCATTTTCATAAAAATATTTTTTGAATATTTAAATGTTTTATTTGAAATATTTAAATTAAGTATTGAAGAGCTTCACTTATTATATCTTCTGCTGAAAGTGTATCATCATAGAGATTGAAGGAAATTGGCGCCACGTATTTGCGCGAAAATCTAACAGCAAAACGCTTCTATAACCACAATTTCCTATTTCGTTAATTCTGTGCAAAATCACGATCAAAATATTCCATGAATTAGATTATCTTTAAATTTGTAAACTGATTGACTGAAAATCCTTGTCGTGCTTTAAAATAATAACCGAAAAATATCACTTGTAAATTTCTGGAGACAATCAGTTTTCTATAAATCCCGACAAATGTAACCTTTAAGCAACAGTGTGTGTAAAATAGTGTCAGGATATTGTTATATTGTTGATATTCTCCATATATTTTGCAACAGATTTTGACATTTTGCATTTAATTTTTCATAAATTCTCATTTTTGCGTATGTTATTTAAAACTATTATTTCATCTTCACTGGATGTGAGCCATAATTATCACAGATAATGAATTGGTGGTTTTCAAAGATATATTGCTCTTTTCTAAATGTGTCAGTCTAAAACAAAGTTTTCGGAATGATTTAAAAGTTCAAAACTAAATAGCTTAAAGATAATTGTGTAAATATAGCGAATCACACCCAGAGAGTACAACTGACAGTCTCACGACAGTAGATCAATAACCAAGAAGCTGCCAGTACACGACGGGTTCCTAAACATCTCTTCCCTTAAAAATATCTTAAATTAACATTCAATATTATTCACCCAATTTTTTGTTCTAAAACCCGTCGTTTCGGAGCAACTAGAAATGGATGAATTTCCAGAGAAATAAATTACAAACGCCAGTGCAAGTTCGGAAAAAAGCGAGTACGTTATCGGCTTAAAAATTCAATGCAGACAAACCTACAATTAGAACTATTAATCACAAACGCGCGCGCGCGCACACACACACACACACACACACACACACACAAATACAGAAAAAATCACACACATGCAATCACACATGTATGATTAAAAGTAATTATATTTTCCCATGTCAAATTCTATTAATAACATGCGCATGCGCGCACACACGCACAAACGCACAAATACACACATAGGCCCACTTTCAAAACGTACGACACTCACAGAGATATGATAAAATAGATTTTCAGACATGCTATATGTATGAGTGAAAGCGCTCAAGATGAGGAATAGAAAGTATGGAAATATAAAAGTGGAAATTCATTTCAACATCGAGCAGAAACAGAAACAGGTCGTCGTCGAATTACAATCACGATTGGTTACGACCGATATCTTCTAAATCGATGTGGGCGTAAGTCTTCATGTAATTCATTTTGTAATTTTTTTATCTTTCTTAGGCATTATTGCCTTTTTAAAAAAACTTTTACTGTTACTTTATATTTGATATATTTTATAGAATCTCTCCACGTTGAAAGTGAAGGAAAGCGATAGAAAAGTACTAAAAATAAACGACAATATGACGGAATGTATGGTTATCGGCAGGTGAAACAGCCCAACGTGACCATGACGAATTTAACAGAGGACAGAAAGTGCAAAACTGAAATCAGAACGCGCATTGCGATAGTGAAATTTGGCTTTCAAACGTTAAGCAAAGTATTAAGAAACAGAGGAATTTTGTTCGAAACAAAGAAAAGAGTAGTGAACTGTAAAGTAATGTAAATGGCAATGAATGACAATCGCCTTATAGATGAAGGAAAGACTTAGAGCAACAAAAATATGGTTCTCCAGAAGGTTGCTGAGAATACTATGGAAAGAATTTTTGAATAATGAGATTTTAGAGAAAATCGAAACGAAAAGGCCACCTATAATTAGTATTGTACAGAGACAGGCAACATACTGAGAAAAGAGGGCTTGGAAAATTTGATACTCACAAAGCACGTTGAAAGTAATGGGGGACACAGGAAACAACACATAACTTATCTATCGATCTTGTTTAAATAGATGGCAGAGCTGGTTTTGGCAGAGCCAAAAATTATAAATAGCTGCAAAGGACAGGATCTTATAGAGAACTATGACTGCCAAAGTCCTGAATGGCACATGGCATATAGAAAAAGAGGAATGTTCAGAAATTTCAGTTGAATTCAGTCATTATAAAAGAAAATGATTCAAATAAATATTTTAATATATATCTTTGGTATGATTTAGAATTTTGAGTTTTTTGTTGTCATTTGAGCGTAAAATCAAATTTATACTTTGGAAAGTTTTTGGAGTACGTGATTGTGACCTAGTGTGTATCTTGAGAAATACATTTTGAAATTGTAGAATGATTAGTGATTTGTTATCTGTTGTTAATGTTGCATTTTGTATCTTTCGGAAACACTGAATGAGCCATTTTACTTTGGTGCCCTCCCAGTGTATTCTGTAAAACCATTAAATTATTCTTAATTGCATAAATTTTACCTCTCTCTCTCTCTCTCTCTCATTTCTCTCTACGTAAAAAAGTTTTATCGTTCCTTGACATTGTCTATTATTTTATTTTTATTTTTCTCAGTTATCTACATTTCAGATTCATTTTTACAAATTATTCCCTATTTAGCATTTGTGCCTACCTCTAGATTTCTCTTGTCCTCCTCTCCGGGTTTCCCTTTTATTTTTCTGATATATTTCTTTACTGTTATTAACTAACTGTAATCAACCGCCCCCACGTCGATGCTGGGGGAGGGATCAGTTGATCGTGGCTGATATTGATCCACCTTCGCATCCAGGGTACGTTTAACCAGCAAGGAACCACCTCTGGCCGGCTGGCCCACGTATGCTGAATAGGCAACATAGTCGCTAGACAGCACACGGGCATCAATCTCGCAAGCAAAGTGCGTTTCCTGGGTCGCAGCAATATCTACACCGAGGAACAAGAGATCACGAAGAAAGAGAGCAGGCTTACCACGATCCCTCAAGCCCCCTAGCAATCAAACTATCAGGCTTGAGAGACGGAAATTTGCGGATGAAATACACCGATCTCTCTCGTCATGCGACAATCTAGAACAATCTACTGGCGTCCGCGGGATAGTTCAGTTTTAAGGCCCTATATAATCAAGGATGGAGGATTACTTGGACCCTCTCAACACAATGTTTTTGTAGCTTTTTTTTTCTTTTTAGGTCCGGACTTCCCATTTCTACCATACGGATCTCCGCAAAGGCATCCTTTGCTTGGTGTAAATGATCTCACACTCTAATATTTCTGCCTGTGTTCCTAAACCAAGTTATTACCCCAGCAGCCTTGCGTAAATTTCTTCTATATCTACTGAGGATGCTTTGAGTAAGGGTTTTAACAGCGCTCTCTTTTGTGCTGGACTGTCCTTTTCTATTGCCCGCCTGTCTATTTGTGAATTTCTTCTTATGAGAAGAACTTTGGTGAGAGGTGCTGGGCGTTGGGGAGTCGCTGATCGTTGTGCTGGTGGAAACGGGGTGTTCGGAGGAGTGGAAATGTCGTCGGCTGCAGTAGTATTGAGAGGGGTTGTTTTCAGAGGATGGGTATTGAGAATGGGGGCAGTGGACTTTTCTGAGGGGAAGAAGGGAGGTTCCTTGAGGAAATTTTCTCTTGTTTCTTGACTAGAGATGCCGGCACAGATTGATACTTGATTTTCACTGTTTCTTTTTCTTTTTTGCCTCTACCTCCTGACTTTTGCCAGCTCTCTAATATTTTTAGTGATGTTTCCTCTCCCTCACACACTCACTCTCTTTCCTTTTCAGTGATGCCGAACCAGGTGGATGCACCCCCTCCATTTCTACCTCTACTATATTTTGGTTCACTTGCTGATCCACCTACTGAAGTTGGGGCTTTTCATTCTGCTGCCGCTGCTGAAGGGAAATGGTAGCCACTTTGGATCACTTCTTTACGACTTCCGTCCACTCTCTAGTTTTCTTTACAGATTTTGTTGTTGCTTTCTGTGCTGCAGTCTGGGCTGTTGACGATCCCTCCTCACTTTGCTTTTTGGCTTGTGGTTCTGGATTTTTCCCCGGGCAAGCCTCCGATAAATGCCGCGCAGCCATTCAAACCCAACAACGTTATCGACGGCCCTCAACAACGACATAAATAAACCTTCCTTCATACATTAAAGTGTTCGGTATTTCCATGAATTGCTTTCTTTTCAAAGTAATATCATTTCAAAATTGCCTTGGAGATTCCAGCCTTAATCTTAATAGGGCAGACATCGGAGACGACCACATATTTTGAAAAGAAAACCCGAGATGATCTTTGGATATGAACAGGGGGACTCTATGTAGAGTCACTTTCGCTTTTCTTGTTCCCAAGTATTCGGTCTGTAGCCTGAGTGTAGTAGTAATCCGACTGCAGCCAGCCAAAGATTTAACTATATCTCTTGTAGGTAACAAAATGTCCAACATTGCTCTAATCCTTTTTGGTAAGATTTTCACAGATATTTGAAGCCTCTTCAGGGCATCCTCCATAACGTCTCTATTTACTGTAATGTTTTGAGGTCCGTTATTACTAAAGGTATAGTACGAGTGCTCGCAGGTTCCCAGCAGATATGGCACCGGTAGCAACTCGTTTCCTTTTTAAAATGATTCAAATTTGTCCTTGAGAATTTTTTTTATAAAACTCTGGCCCTTTCTTTGGGGACTTATCCTTTGCCCATGCCGAAGGAGTCACTTCAATAGGCGAAGTATTAGGAGATTCGGGCTCCGCCATGATGTCGGCGTACCCTTGTCACCGCACACAATTCAAAACAATGAAGACGACAATAATTGCAGCGATCGATGCAAAAGACGGTGGTAAACAATAAACACATTTACTTCACAGAATATCCAACGAAATTTTGAACTAACTGACGGGAAACATTCCAATTTGCAAATAATGTAATGGGTTATAACTTTTTTACATTAACGCATTTAACATTTTATGGCTATAGCATAACATATAAACATACAAATAAGTAAAACATATTCTAGAAGGCTCCGGATTTTTCCAGTAGTTTCTATAATTGTCTAGAAGATTCCAGAAAATCATAGTACTAATATAGTTATATACGATTTGGGTACTGGAATTGGTAAACTTAGTGAGTCATCGACAGGCCGCGTTTTGGCGGGGGATTCGATTTTGGTGGGGATTTTTAGGGACGCCTTCCCTAGCCTTACTATAGCTCTTCCTATTTCCTGGACTATGCTCCGTCATAGTGCCGGGAATTTGTCGACTTTTCTCAGCGAGTGTCGAGCGGTATTGAAGGCTTTTCCTCGGTGCAGTGACCTTTCACGAACTCGAACGGTCTTGTATCGTGAATTAGTGGAGGGGGTCGGAATGACAGTCTCTGTGAGTGGCTCGGCTTGTCGTTGGACGAGTTGCGCTCTTTCTGGTCTTGGGCGTCAGCAGTGGATTACCTCAGTAACCCTGAGTTTTCGCTTACACGAAACGTCCTATCTCTCAATGACATTGGTTTCAGATGGGGCTGGGTGGATTTGACCGACTGTTAACGGTGTGAACTTGGTTTAGAGGAAACGGCTTAGCATGCCTTCTAGATTATCCTCAAGTAAGGACTTTCTGGGACTATGTCGGCGAGCTGACGGTTCGTATTGTTCCCGATCAACTTGTGGTCATCGATCATGAATACGCGTGCGACGTACACTGGGGTGAATGGAATTTGCGTTTCTAACGTTGCTATCCGTGGCATGAATGGTGACATAGATGACACGAATGGAGGGAATCTTTCGACATGAGTATCAGTTGAAAGATCAGAACTGATATAAATTGTTTGGTGTCGATAGATTTCAATGAAAGTTGGGTGAAATTAGCGAGTTTGGTTCGTGTGAAAGGGGCTATCCTTGAGTTCCTTTTATAAGTTCTCTTCGTCAAACGGGACGGTTTTCTCTGACTCCCCCCACTTGGTTAAATTAGACTCTCTTTTCTGCACCTAGTTAATATGAGTCAGTGTGTTCCCTTCTGTTCCCGGTTTCTTCTTTGAGTTATGATTCAAGTTGAGATTCCCAACCTTCACAGTTTTATTTTGGTTTTTCCCCCTTTTCCTTCTAGACTCGTTCAGTCTTTGATTTCCCCGCGCCCACATTTATTTTATAATTCCCATTCCGTTACAGAGTTAGCTTCTTGATTCTGTCTGTTAACAGAATTCAGCGGTAACACTTATTTTTTGTGGGATGGACGGGTCCTACTAACATCCGTTATTTTCTGTTATTTTTGGTTTAATATTTGTTATATTTTGTTTGCATTGGTATTTACGAGTAAAAGGTGGAGGATGTCTTCTTTTGGTATATGTGTTATTTGTTTTGAATGAATACCTCGTTAATCGGATTAGCTAGGTATAGGATAGTTCATGCTGACCAGCCTCAACCCACTCCCCATTTTTTGGCTATATGCCGCAATTATTGCATTTACAATAATAAATATATACGTACGTACGATTTTAGAAATTTTATATTGGGGTGATAACTTTTAGAATAATAAATTGTATTAAACCCTTCATTAGATTTTTTAAACTAAAGTTTATCGTATTATGTTCTATAAAATCAATTATTTTTAAAAAAAGTCATAGCCCTAATATAAATATAAATTATATAAAATAGTTCTGAAGATATAATTTCTGCACTATCTATGCACACACACACTCACAAATACAGAAGCATATATGTGTACATATATATATATATGTGTGTGTGTGTGTCTGTGTGTATATATCATAACGACACAAATCGTTAAAGCCTAACAAAACATGGAAAATTACTAGAATTTAAATTTGCATCGAACAGCAGACTTTTATAAAGGAAGTAATCAGTAAAAATAGAGGGTCAACAATATTTAACACATGAAGTAAAGTTCAGTGTGAATATAACGGGAGAACTGGAATTGACACTCGTCTCTCCGAATAACATTTCCGAGCCGTTATCCATTAAACCACCCGCACATGCAACCTTACCTTACCTGTTATTCCAAACAGGTCACTCATCTAGGTACTGTCCAGTCTCGTCGTTGCCTAACTTCGGTGATCGTTCTGTAGCCGGTGTTTAAGCATGATATTGGCGCATGTCCATTGTATCAGCACTTGAAAGAAACAAAATCAATGATAAGAAACAGCATCTCGAATTAGTTTGACATTTCGTATCTCCACCAATTTATAGTGCATTTAACAACATGGAGTATTATGATATTAAAAGCATCATTTGTCTTCACTGTTTACTAAAGGTATTCTGAAAGAGTATTACTGCTACTCGAAATTTTTAAAAGGCTGTTCAGTATACACAGATGCATTTAAGGCGCCTACATATCAGTTATGTTTGAAAGGATTTATAAATGTGGATACTGACACTACAAGACTAGTGTACTAAGAAAACTTGCAAAGGGAGAATTTGGCTGTCAAGATGTTCCGTGAGAAAGGACTACAAGGATCTATCATTTGCAGCAATTGCTTTAATCAGGATTTAATTATTATTAATGTATTCGTTACATTACAATTGAGGGGAAATGGATTTTGCGTCTCAATGCAAAAAGAAAAAGAAAGACAGTGGTTATGACAAAATAAGAAAATTTAGTGACAACTCCAAATCAGGAATTCTTCTACAAAAATTGTTTGCTCTGTGTCTAATGGTTTATGAAATATATTGTCAATTACAATCTTCTTGAACATGGAAAGACCATTCCTGTGAACCTTTCACATTTATTATATAGCATGACAATGAAAAATCACATTTTAGCAAACTTTAAATGGTATGGCATCATCTCAAATATTCATTTAAACAAAACGATCAATAATAGACTTCAATTTATTATGTTCTTTTCTCTCTTTCCTGATATTCTCTCTATTCAGTTGTTTCTGCTGTTTATCACTTTTTTGTTGTTTTCCTTCATCTTTTCTTCTGTTTTCCCTCTCTTTCATCTCATCGGTACAATGTTCTCTTTTTCTGACTCTTTCTCTAATTTTTCCCACTGTTTATCTAATCGCCATTTTCCCATTTTTTTTCTTCATTTCATCGGAACATTCTCTTTGTCTGTGACTATCTTCTTTTCTCTGTCAACTTAGATCCCGTGCAACGTTCAGTTGAAACGACCTTTCCCTCTGTCTGTCTCCCTCTCCTATATATTTTCTGTGTGTTTGTTTAGTGTGTTTATTTTGATTTAGGGCATATCAACGTAAATGGGATATCGGCGACAAGATTTTTAGGATAGGTTCGTATGAATAGAAGATGTATTCTTTGTAAGAAATCAGTTTGTAGATCATGTTCAATAAACACATTTTTTAAAGATAGTTTTCGTCAAGAGTCAAATATATTGGCGGTAATATTTCTTCTTCAAAAATATATAGATATACACAGATAAAGAGATAGATATCTACAGAGAATCGAACCCGGACCGTTGCTTTTGGAGCCGGTTCCATTGGGATATGCATACTTGGATGAGTATCACCACCGGAATTAGAAGCAGCTGCTCTATATTGAGTCTAGTTAGTTCCCCTTTTCGTTACCGAGTCCCGCTAGCCCAGTGGTCATACACTTGAGTTGTATCGTAACGATCCGTGTGCTATTCTCGGTAACGTTTGCGCTCTGCTTATGTTTCCTTAAAAGATCGAAACGGTCTGTTGGGGATTCTTACTCCGGTCTCGATCAATTATTGAGTGAAATATATACATATCTTGTTGAAAAAAAACTAAAACTATAAATATCAATTTTTATACTTCACTAGCAGCATGGCCCGGCGTTGCCCGTGCTTGATTCAAAAATCGTACGTTTCTTATTTTTCAACGAATATGTTTAAACTGATTTGCAGTACAAACGGTAGTTACGCTCACCAAGAGTTTCATGTGACAACACATACTGCCTCCGTTGAGATTGACTAGAAAGCCTCAAAGAGGCCTCTACCTCGGTTTCCTCCTCCCGGTTTCTTTTGCCGCAGAGGCTCTTTTAGAACGCATGCTACGGTTGCCTCGCCATGGTATTTTGGCACGCTTAACAAAGCTGCCGGATCGGTCATCACCACGGCACTCAGAAGAGTCCAAAGCAGAGGTTGAAGTAGACGCTATATGATCATCTGTAACCGGAATTATTATGTGCTCCTCCGCAGTCGCGTGTTCTGCATGTGTAACGTTAACGGTGTTAGGGGTCTTCAGTTGCTGACGTGCGGATGTTCGTCATGTAGGAGCCATTTGAAGGGCTGTAGAAATGCTATGTAAGAATGCGAATAGAAGTTGATGCCGAAGCTGAAGCGGTGCAACCTCGTTGTATACGAAAACTAAAAATGCAGTGGAGCGGTATGGAAAAAGCTTCTCCTAGCTATGGGCCGTGCTTTCTGGCAGCACACAAACGTCGCTGTAGGAAGAGGTTACGCAACCTAAACGTTGAAGCGTTGAAGTTTAAAAAGTAGTGATACACTGATGTGTACTGGGCCGCGTAGTAAAAGCAGAAGAGAAGTAACTTGCGACAGCAGTTAACTGTCTAATAGTAAAACTGAACTACGAAAAGGTAGAAATAGGTATGGAACGCTAAGATGGACTGGGCTAGGCAGTAGAGGCAGCACGCAGAGATAAAATGGGTAATGCAAACGTTTAAGCAAATAGGTAACTTGCGGTATCAGGAAGCTGTCAATTAATCTAAGGACAGATGCGTTACTTGCGATCAAATCAAGACGAGATTGCGGATGCAGCCGCGCTGAAGGTATTTAAAGGGAGCGTGACTTGTCATTGATTGGTGTAGCCTGGACAATGGCCATGACTTAGACCAATGAATGAGCTCACGCAAAATGGAAGATGCTAGCGCGCATTCACGCACGCGCGCATGATTTGGCAAGCGCAAGGCTTGGTCGTAAACGGGGTCAAGCTGCCTGCTGCATATGCAACTTGGCTCTAACGCACGTGATGCCGGCGATGAGAATGCAAGAAGCTGCAATGAAGCGTTTGATCGTTTGCTTTGTGCGACAACGAAAAGAATTGAGAATATAGCCATAAAATGTTAAAGAATTGGAAAATGGACTGCTGTGGGCGGATCTATTTTCACTCAGCACGTATGTGGGTTTTCTTTTTCAGTAAAGACGCGAATAAAGGAAGTGCTTATTTTGGTAAGATGCGAAGATTAAAGCAAAAGTGTTGACAAAGTCGAATATGTCATTTGTAGCTCAAAGTTAGACCTGGTAGCAGGGATAAAAAAGCCGAATTTCAATGGCCCTGCGCCCATTCCAGAATATGAGGTCAAAGCACTAATCTACAAGCACTACAAGCACTGATCTGTTTCTTCCCGCGCATAGTATGACCTTAATTTAATCTGCATTTAAGAAATATCCAAACGGAAACAAATTTTTAAGGGCTGACGGATTGTCGATTTGCACTCTGTTTGTAGCGCTCTCAGAGTTGAAACTTCACATGGTGACTCCCAATGGCCTCCTCATAAATCCGGTTGGTTTTCGCTAAAAACCGACATGCGGTTCAGGCACAATCTGGGCGTATCGGTTTTTGGTTGTTATCGATTTTCCGGACTGTTTAGGGGTCCGTGGTCATGGAAATTCTGGACAGCACTTCTAATGGTAGACTCTAAGAGTGTGTCAAATTTGGTTGAAATGCGATCATTCCTTCTGTAAGCAGATTTTTTCGATTATCGATTTTTTCGGAACGTGAGTCCGAACTCAATAATCGTGCTCCGTCATGTCCTTATGGCTGCCATTTGCAAACTTGTGGTGAAAACCGCATCGAAATAGGGTGAGAAATGCGACCTGGACGAGGTAACAACGCCTACGACAGACACACAAACAGACAACATGAGAAATATAGTTAGTAGATACTACTCTCACAGCAGTTTGGGCGGGTAAATATTTGAGCATAAATGGGGCCTTAATAAGTGCTACCATCCCGGGTCAGGGTGGATCTGGGAAAAACATCAATTAAGAGATGGTTCCACACTCCTCAAAACCTTCCGATCAGATGCCTTTATTTGTTCTTTTTTCCTTGATATGCTAATTACTCTCTCTCTCTCCTCCTCCTCTCACATTATCTTTTCATTTTCTGTCAGCCTTTCTTTATTTCTCTGTCTGTCTGTCTGTCTGTCTCTCTCTCTCTCTCTCTATATATATATATATATATATGTGTGTGTGTGTGTGTGTGTGTGTGTGTTTGTGTGTGTATGTTTGTGTTTGCCTGTAAGCATGTATATATAAATATATATATATATATATATATATATATATATATATATATATATATCATTATCTCTATCTGTTTTTCTATTTTCTATCTATCTATCGAACCTAGACAGTTCTCTGTTTCTAACATCCTTCTCTTTTGAAACAAAAACTATTTGTTATACTCATTCTTTCACCAATATCTTGTTACTCCCCCTCTTATTCATTCACTACCTGTTTTATCCATAATTTGATAGCTGGTTCTATATTCTTAAATTCACCCCTTTTTAACGATGTCTTTATTTTGATATCAAGTTTGTATTTTTGTTCCTCTCCTCGTCTCTTCTTCCTATATCTATTTTCAAATCACTCCTACATTCTCGTTGTCTCTATGCACTCTCTTTCTCTAACATTTTAAATACAGATTCGTTCTGCCGAAGTGTTTTCCATTTGGTTTCAATCATTTTCTCACGCAAACTTTCCTGACTGTATCAAGGCAGACTGCATCATCAACACTTTGAGACGATAACTAATTTTCTTCCTTTGGATCCACACACGCCTGAAGGTTTTTTCTCTCTCTCTCTCTCTCTCTCTCTCTCTCTCTCTCTCTCTCTCTCTGTACACACGCACGCGTACACACATACTCATGAACATATTCACGCAAACGACAAAAACGTTGACACAAATTGTGAGACACATTGGAGGACACCCAAATTAGTTCATACATATAGACAACGACAAATACGAATTGAGAGGTATAAATTAAAATTCTTGACCAAAAAATCTTATTTATTCTTGTTTATATAGGAGCATCCACGTTCTTTTAGACAGAAACATGTCGAAGATTGCAAATATATACGTAAATATTGTAATGGAAGATAAAATCATGCTAGTATTTTCAGCAAAATCTGCCGTATATTTTTCCTGACACATATATATTAACAAAGACAAATAAATGTTTGAAAGGTTTGCATTTTCTGTCTGACTTCTGGGCTGAGGAGATATCATTATTTACTTGATTTTCATTCATGTATGTTGTTGTTATCATGTGTCAGACATTTCCCTCTCTGGCCTTTATCAGGTACTATCGATCCGGATAGCATTTAAAGTATTTGAGACTTAACTGTATATGCAAATTTAGGATGTTCTCGAAATGCTGAACATTTCTAAAGATATTTCGTTTAATTCTTATTTAATACAGCCCAATTCTTGTTCACACTATCTCCACTAAATTTCTAATTCTAAATCTGCACTACAAGATTCAGGGATTGAATTCACAATTACTATATCACCAAATTCACAAAGAAAATCCACTAGACTGCTGTCGCCTGCGGAGAGTGCATCAACCGAAACGTAAGCATAAATTAAGCAGCAAAGTAAACATGTATGATAACTTATGAAAATAACAATTGCATACGTCATATAGGAAATTGAAAGAACTTAATGACTGTCATTTTTTTTATTCGTTTGATTTTAAGTGTATACACAATCACAATTATCTTTTCGAATCCAAGAAAAAATCAAAAATTTTATATAACGAATTAATAATTATGTAATGTTATGAAAACTTGAGAAATTCAACAAGTTAATTTTTAGTGATGATATTAGTTAAATGCAGAATTCTTTGAAGAAAATCACCGATTTTTTTCCTAAATCAGACCTGGTCTAAGTTAAAATCTGTTCTGAATCGAAAAATAAAAGCGTAATAAAACTAATACATTTTTAAATTAGGGAATGTTTTAATCGCTTTTATGAAAAATATATACTAAAGATAATTTGTGAAAAAAATCTACATAAAATGTATTTTTAGAATATTATTTTTCATTTCCTACCATTTTGAAATGAATAATTTATAAAGATTTTAAATCATTTAAAATTTATTTTCAGTGAGATATTTCTTAGAAAATATTGTTAATAAGCAAAACTATATTTACTAATCATACATTGTAAAGTATATTACAATCAAACGAATCTGAATATTCTTAAAAGAATTTCAATTTTCTTTGTATGTGTGATTACGTGGTATTTCTGAAGTATGGATGCACAAACCAATAAATCTATCATTTAAAGGTCAAATGTTGTAAGGGTTGTACCCACTTACTGCGAAAGAAAAGGTATCGTCTGCTTCACCATAATTAACTATGAACACGTTCGGCTGTCAATCAGATGTAAATAAATCGCTTAACACGTCAGTGAAATGTGACGCCATATTTACGAAATTCTTATATATATATATATATATATATATATATATATATATATATATATATATATATATATATATATATATGTGTGTGTGTGTGTGTGTGTGCGTGTGTGTGTGTGTGTGTGCGATTATGATTAATTCAAATAAATGTATTCTGCATATAATATAAATATATAGGCATATACATATATATATATATATATATATTAAAATTATCACACTCACAATGTTATGAAGTCGGTATATAAGGAATCCTCTTTTTATTATAATTTTAAACTGATATGAAATAAATTACACGTCAAGTTCCGTTGATTATCTTATTCATTCGGAAAATTGCAGTTCCTTTCAAATAATTGTATTATGAAAAAATATTTTGATTAGCTTAATGTTTGCCGATTTCAAATCTGATCCTTGTCTGTTTGGGTTTATCTAGAATTGAATGGGAATCAAGCATTGAATAGGAAAATGATGAATTCTAAACTTTGTACATGGCAACTGGAAAAAATGTAATATATTTTATTCGCATAGTCCGATTGCCATTCAAAGCTACAGAAGGCAGTCAGCTATGTTATTTAGCACTTATCTAGTGGAAATAAATAGATGCAAGCCACTCCAATTTGTGCGAAACTGAACATAAAAAAGAGGAATCTGGAATGTTACAATCGCATGTTCTGAGCGGACATGAGACTCTTTAAAACATGTTCTAGCAAAAATGGTGTCGTCGTTAGAGTAACTTATTTATTTTGCATTGGTTACGTTTTTGTCGTTTATAAAAATCGGATCAAGAATAATTGACTCAGTTTTTCTTTACATCAGTAAAGATATTGGTCTATCTTTAAAGTAGATTAATGCATTTATGACTGGTTTGCTTCGAGACTATAGGCACAGTTTATAAGTCTGAGATAATTTTAATTTATCTTTGGTACTCATCAAGTAGTACAGGTTTCATTTGATGTTGCATATAAATTATAAATCTGAGATAATTCAGGTCATGTCTATGTAGCTTTAAATCATTCCACATTTCGTTCGAGATAAAATGTGTAGTTAAATGTCCTCGATAATTCAAGTTATATCTTCAATTATAAAGTATTGGATTGGTACAAAACTCGCATCATTTTTCAATAGGTGGCGCCCGAACACATTATCTCGTTTCACACGTGACTGAAATGATGATATCGCAATGTGTGTGTGTGCGTTGTTTTTTGCAAATGTTAGGTCTGCGGCTAAGTAAGTTGGTTCACTGTGTCTCGCCAAACAACTTTTCCTAACAGAATCCATCTTAGAAATTTATAAATTTGTAATTTGTCGTGCATTGAATATGTTGCTACATATCGCGAGATTCTCGGCAAAACCAAATGAAGTGACTGCAATGTTATCGCTTCTGGCATCTCAACTTGTCGTGGCCTCCCCCTGTTTTATATACAATATTTTCATAGCCGTTGTTCTAATGAGCTCGCGTACTTGATAGCTCGGCCGCGTGAATTTAAGTGTAATACTATAGTGACAACTAGGTCATATCAATTATCATTTCAATTATCTGTTGAAATAGATTTATGTGACCGCTACTTCTATAATAATAGTATATTTTCTAACACTTCTCCTCCGTGGATTTCTCTTCAAGTTTCTTGCTTATCTTCAACCTACAATGTTTTAAAGACTTACGGACACATCAAATGGAAACACAGATTATCATACGTCCACTTAAGTAAAGCAACGTCGAGCTTATCCATTACCCAGATGTGTAAACGCTTCCGAATAGAAGTGGTATAAGCGTTGATGGTGTAATGATAACGGCTCGGAAATGAAAACCGCAAAGTCGAGTTCAAATTTAAGTCGTCCTCATAATATTCACTTAGGCACAAATAACCTTGGAGAAGATACGCATAAACTCTCTTCTCATGCAGCTATGTGTTAAGTAGTAGAACGTGTATGAATAGATCATTATTGTCTCCAACAATTCATTTAAGTAATCTGTAAAATCCCCATTTTCTCTTCTCTTGATCGAACTTCTTTTATTTTCACTTTCTTCTCACTTATGTCTTCTCATTTCTTCTGAGTAAGCCCTTGCGTTTTAGTGGCATTACCGTAGTGACAAAATTACGATTTAGCTGTTGATTGCTAATTTTAAATATTTTTAAATTTAAATTGAAAATGGAGGAAAATGAGATGTATTTTCGTTTTTTTATATTATTTTTTAAGAAAAAAAAAACACTATGCTAACTGAAAAATCCATTAATTTGTGATTTGTGGAAGACCTAGAACAATCCAGTATGTCCGCAGTTGTTGATGACCAAATTGATACTCTAATTGTAAACAATCTGTAGGTCACACAACGGGGAAAACGCCCAGATAATCCGCATACCTCACGTAAACGGTGTAAGTCACTGGAAAATACTCAGTATTTTCAAACTCCTTATTTATACCTTAGAAAATTTTCTTAAAGAAATGTGTCCAAAATTTAATTTGTTTAATGATTACATATGAGGAAGTACGTCATGTTCTGTTTGTAATCAAATCAAAATTTAATAATATTTTTTATAAGCGACAAACTACATTGACTCTCTAAAATGATACCTATTGTATTATCGATTCCCACTATGATTTATTTAATAATCTGATTACTTTTCTCGTTCCAAGAAAATATTTATAAGGTTAGTAAATTTTGAAAGTTTACAATGTTTCTAATCTTTGGCTTATTTTTTCAATTAATCTCTATATGTTTTTTCTGGATATCACACACAAATTTATACCCATTTATCGAACATTATTGGCAAAACTCGTTTTGGCAAAACGAACTAAAATATATGTTGTAAAAAGTTAAACGGGGAACGATATTTTCCTTCCATTGGTGATGAGAAAAAAATTTTTTTTTTTTTTTTCATTTTCCTTCTGTCATTTACATGTTCTGCTATCCATTCACTCAAATACTTTATGCAGGTTACTCTCTGTTCATCGTTTCTTATCTTGCCTTCAATAAGACCTATGAGTGTTAACATCACTATACCCACTTTCCTCGCTATATGTCCCACTGTTATAGCTCCATTTTGGAAGTTTTAATCGCAGTTTCTTTTTAGTTCATGGTTTACTTCAAACTTCCTCTTTGCTCACAGGTCCTCACGAATTGATTGATATATCGCTTTTTCAACGTTTT
Organism: Acanthosepion esculentum; assembly: GCA_964036315.1. Classification (NCBI taxonomy): domain Eukaryota; kingdom Metazoa; phylum Mollusca; class Cephalopoda; order Sepiida; family Sepiidae; genus Acanthosepion; species Acanthosepion esculentum. The sequence continues at coordinate 110,960,963 of OZ038478.1, forward strand.
CGGCCTGTCGGCGAGCTACAGTAATTCTATGAGATTAACAAAATGCGAAAAAATGTGAGTATTTCTCACGAGCAAATTTATTTGTAACGATATACCCGAGACATGTTCTGCGCGAATCCGTTGATCTCCACTTCAATCCATCAACTCTCGCTAAAAGTATTTACATGAATGAGTGATTACACTAATACACGTAACTGTTCTTGCCAGCCAATTGATTTTTCCATTGAGATTACCTTCATCTTTCCTCACACATTTTAGATGAGAATAAGTGTTTGTCTCAGATATTCAGCGTCTAACATATATTAAGTGTTTACTTAGAGTTACAACATGATTATACATATATCTGCGTAAAATGTTTGCCATTTTTTTCGATTGCCTGCACCGATTGTAATATAGTTTAGTTATGTATTCAATAATTAAATTTGAATAAGGATTTTAAAATATTCTAACGTTTTTGTTTTTTCCTAATTCAGGTAAAATCTGAGATATAAAGTAATTATTTATGAACGCTGAAAGTTATTTTTCACATTATTCGCTAAATAACTGAATCCACTGAAATATTGAAACTGATGTAAATAAATATATTTAAACGTTATTGATGAGGAAAATGTTCTCGTCTAAACAAGATGGTGAACAAGATATTAAGTTTCTTTGAAAAAAAATAAAAACCTAATTCCTCAAGTTTGGAATATAAATCGCATCTCAGAATAAAATCTAATTTCTAAGTAACAACGTATGAAAAAACTGTTACATATATATATATATATATATATATATATATATATATATATATATATATATATATATATATATATATATATATATATATATATATATATATATACCCCATACCCTTCTCAAAACAGTTTATATGCATTAAGAAGAATTATTTCCAATTTGGGGATTATAGGCACATGTTTTAATCTCTAACTATAAAAGGCAGGATGTGTGTGTGTGCGTGTGTTTGTGTGTGTGTGTGTGTGTGTGTGTGTGTGTAACGAATGCACGCCCGCAATCTTCGACGGAATTGCACCAAAATTTATATGCACATGATCCAAGTTAGTGAAAAGGCCAAGACCGACTTTCAATTTCCCAACTCCCATCGATAGTGGAAATAACGGATTTTTTCATGCTTCTACGTCAGTTTTCATGTAGTTTGCGGCCATTTTCTAATGGCCAGCGTGAGAGCCTATAGCTGGCTGCCCGAATAGACAGGAAAATTCTATTGGCCAGCGTGAGAGACATCAGCTGACTGACACGAATGGTAACTAGCATGCTAGCATGCAAAAAGAATCGATCGCTGCATTCGTCACAAGTGGGAAAAATTTAAATCTGCATGGCACTTTACTTCAATTCCCTCATTTGCTTGCTTAAACTCAACGTTGATTCTGATTCCGCAGAACTGGGTTGGGTGTGAAAAATATTTATTGTAAACATTCTTTTTTCATTCAGTTTTTCGAGTTACGACTCCTTTTTTAAAGCTGATCGTTTTGTGTTCATTTTGTTTAGTTCTTTTTTCGTAACACATTTAATTTTTAGTATAGAGCTTAGAAAAAAATTCGCAGTGTCAGATAGGCGAGAAGTAAGGCATGTAGCGACCTCAGCACGGCAAAGGGTACTCCTTTAAAGGCAAGGAAGGGCACAAATATTTTAAGTTAAGTGATAGCGATTGCTGTATGAGTCGTACGATTTTTGAATCAAGCACGGGCAACGCCGGGTCATGCCGCTAGTGTTTATTAAATATACCAAAGTTTTAACAAATGAACAATAAATCTAGCTATACTTCATCATTCTATCTACTTTATCTGCTGCAATAAATGATTTATAATGGAGGAGCTTGGCAAGAAATTTAAATTCCCATTTTGCATTTTGGGCATTATTATGTACGAAGTGGGAACCAAATAGCTAAAAGAAAATGAATAACAAACATGCTTGGTTGTCAAAGAGATTTTTATACTACTAAGTCATACAGAAAATTATATCCAAATATTTACACTTGTTCCAGACGGAGAAAGTAAAATTGATGTATACTAAAAAAGCGGCGTGAACAGGTCAAAGAGATATAGGGTCTTTCTTGTAATAATTCCCAACGGTGTAGTTTTCTATTTCTAGGGTATCTATATTTATATTTGGCAACTGGAATTGGTATCTTCTACGTCTCTAGTCATAATATATTTCCCAACGCGAAAGCGGCGAGTCATTTCTATTTGCCAAAACGAAGACTGCGAGCCGGAGTTTCTATAATTCGAGATTTTTAATTCTCTGATGAGGACATATTTCCAGACAGCTCTATGGGCTTGTGTGCTTGCCCATCTTGAATTCAGACAGTTAACTCATCACTCGTTGAAATGAAGTCACTAAGCTGGCGTCAAGTGACCTTCTTGATTTCATCGCATTCAAAGGGAGATAATCCTCATTTGCATCCCAATATTCTATTTGATCATTTAATATGAAATCTAACAGTTATTATTTTTGTATTCCTGCTTTTTATCACAGGTCCTCGGTATTTATTCTACAGCTATTTAGTAAGCTTCATCGTCTGGTGTCCTCGTAACCAAATAACTTCATCGATGTGCCAAAACACATGGTCTAGGACTATACAAATTTAATGACACGTGACTCCACTATAACTTGACCTCAATGAAATTATCAGCCATATATCAGCTATTGTAGGATGCCAGGTGAATAAGGACAATCTCGGCCTTTTTTGCTTATCGTGAAACGATGTAAATGATTCGCGTAAGATAATCAGGTTAAGTGGATGAATCATTCCACTTCACAAATTGTCGTCATATTTCTTATTCCTCAATTTGTCTTGTTCTCATATCTCTACCAGGTAGATCACAAGAAAGGCATTACTACTCGCCTTGGATACCCCAATTACCGACAACATGTCTTTAATAATCGAATCCAGAGGAGACCGGCTCGGATTTTCTTTGTAACAAACAAGCGGTGCTAGTGCAATCGCATCCAAACTCAATGCAGGACGTACAGGAATTATATGTTGTAGGTCAGTTTTGTGTCATTAATTCGCAATGACTGACACGTGTAATACCACAGCAGCGGAGACATCACCTGAGCTGGCCTTGTGACGTCACTAACTGGAACCTGGAGGATTAACAACCTGAGCCTTTATTGGATGAGATGTGGTTCCAGTTAATCGGGTTGATGATTCTTTTCTGGCGTGGTGTATAACATTTGAGACCATGGAATCCGTTGTCAAATATTCACCCTACATTTTGGTGATGGTTACGAAATAATCGTTGGTGCATTTATTTGACCTACTGGTCCCGCTGATCCTTCTAAACGCGTAATTCTATAATAACAACTATGTGGCCCCATTCAGTGACTATATGTACACATTCATTAACTCCATGTAGCTCATCAATGTCTTAATTTAGTACGATGATTCACCATGTCATCGGGCCTAATTGGCTGAGGATTTGCGTAAGGAGACGTCTGGAGACTTGGCATAAAGAGTGAGGCCACCACGCACGTCCAGCGTAAGTCCCATGAATTAATTCTCGGACGTGATGGGGATGCTTGTTCGCACCTAAGATGACGCCCTGGGTCATAACACATCATCTTCAAAACACTTGAGTAATCGATGACTCGAGAAATTAGAGATCATACACAATAGCAAGCAACTATCCCATGATCGCATGATAACTATTTTTTAAAAAAATTACGGTGATAAGCATCATATATAAAAAAAACAAATTGCCCCTGCGCCCACATAACCGAAACGTCCTTTGGGCGCTAACCATTATATATAAAGAAGATCACATGAAACACGTGTTTCTATTACAATTTGTATAGAATATATGTAATATCAATACTGCATTTCGTATATGAAGTATTGTAAACCATTATATGTTAATTCTTTTTAACTCAGATATTATTATTATTATTATTATTATTATTATTATTATTATTATTATTATTATTATTATTATTATTATTATTATTCTACGATCATAAAATTACAAACATGGTCATGAAGACTTACAGGTTAATACACAAGAATTAAAACACCGACGCTTCATAAGAAATGTGTAGTAGGTTCTAACCATAATATTTGGTGTGGCTCCGAATCTTGACATCACGGAAAGTTCCAGATCGATACCGGTTCTATATTGATGTCAGATACGTCCGTATAAACACCGCCCCATCAATCAAACAAAGGCGTTGTTAATTAACGACATTCACACGAAATCTTATAGTAAGTGACATATGAATGTTTCATTCCAATTCTTAAATTATATGCATGAACTATTTTTCATAAAGTCGGGTTTTCTATTGTACGTAGCACCAAATGAAAATGTCAGTATTGATAACGAAGCAGAAAAAGTCCTGAAATATAACTTTGTTTTAAAAGAACGAAGAGGTTTATTGAAATTAATTATTGCCGTTTAATTCGTTCGCGGTTACCGTTATAGACAGCATCAAATAGATTCAACAACTTTGCAGTTTGGAGGAGTGTTCAAGAGGAATATTTCAGACACGTCTTCATCATTCTTAATAAAATTACCCTACTTTATGTTCTGTCTTCCTTGAGAAAGTTTTTTACAGTCTTTCATTCTGTAATTATATGGGTCATTCCATTAGTTTTAATTCATTTTGATCAGTTTAGATAACAATCAACTTAGAGTATATGAAGAATTAGTCTTCTACGGGCATATCTTCTTTAGCCTTGAGTTTCTTGCTTTTGAAAAAAAAGTTTCAGTAAAAAAAATAGATTTTTCAGTAAATAATATTTCTTCTTCTTCCTCTTCTTCTTCTTCTTCTTCTTCTTCTTCTTCTTCTTCTTTGTGAAATGTTTCTTTGTTAGGGGGATGATCATGGCTCTCCACAACTGACTGGACCTTATAGTTCTTAACTCTATATTTACCTTGACACCATCAATGTAAAACGGACGTATACATTTACAACCTAAGCTACTAGTCGAAAATTTTAATTAGTTTTTACAAATACAAATTTAATTAAATTTTAAAATTATACAAATTTACTGGCTTGTATTGTGAGGTTAAAGTGAAAATTGTATGTCGGAATTGATATCAGCATACCATATATTATTAGCATCCATCACTTGAATATAAACTGCATGTGCCAGACACAACAGACAACTATCTAGGAAACCTGTTTATCTAAAAAAAGATAGTTAATTACTGATGAGTTAAAGAAATAACACGGACAAGTGATGATGCAATTCACACGGCATGGATTACCTTATAAACTGGCCAACTCTCGCTTTATCCTGGACAGTTGCATTGGCGGTTATATAATAAATAAATAAAAATTGTATTGGCGCCAAGGAATGAAAGTAAGTAAATTGATAGAATATGAACCAAAATAGGTAGAAGAAAAAAGATGATGAAAAGAAGATTGAATCAATAAATGGAAAGGACTGCAGACGATAATAGGAAAATAAACTAAAGATGAATCGGGAAAAGACTTAAAAATAAAACTGAAAATAATAAATAAAAACAAAGGAGGTAAAGAAATTGGTCACTGAATGCACATAAATGAAAATAATTCAGAGAAAAACTCTACGCTGGAAAAGATCTAACGAAGGAAAGCAAGTAGATTATGAAATGTTAAAGATAAATTTTAGAGAAAAAAGGTTATCAAACTGAGAAAATGCGACAGAGGATAGCTGCAACATGGCACAATTTAATGAAAAATGAAAATAAAAAAAGTAAGATGGCGAAACGACTTACATAATGTTACGGATGATAGAAAATACAGGAACGAAAAACAGTTTTAAATTAAAAATTTAAATTCCAGATTTAGGAGGAACGGGTGCATGAAAAATTAATAAATAGATTTACAAATAGGATGGAATAGACAAATTTGGTCGCAGAAAGTAAATACAATTTTAAAACGATTGAATGCAACGTATTATTGAAGACTCCAACAGATAAGCGATACACAGGATTCAGATGACGCCAAAATAAAATGTAATAACAGACATTAGGTATTTTTAGTCTGCCTATAATAAATTAAGCGCGTTATTTCTGCTCAGGTCAAGGATTTTCATAAGAGTGGATAAATTTCATGAAGCTAGTAACGAATATATTTTATTTGTATGAAATAATATTCGAAAAGAGAATTTCAAGAATTGATTTTTTAAGGATGGAAGAAACAACAAAAGAATATGCTCTTGACAATATTAAAGAAACAGTTGACGTTTTAAAGATACATAATGAGGAAATAAGATTTGAACAATTTAATGCCTGCAGGGCGACATCGAAGCAAATTGACGAAAATTAAATCGGCAAATTCCATACTTAACGAGTAAATGAATGGAAGAATATGGGCATCAAAGACAAAGAGTTATAGCAAGAAATTTTGAAATTCTATAGCAGTAAAAACGGAAAGTAACCTGTCTCGATTAATAGATTTACAACTGTTGGGAAGTCAAAACCTATCCCAGCATCTATTTACTTTTTAAAAGCTGTCTGCAAATTAATTTTCTTGTGGGCTGGACATCAGCTACATCTGTATAAATATCTGCGTGGTAGAGGGCTGAAAGCCTAAAGTTACTTCGTTTTTTTATGATTTCGCCCCAAGCAAAACATTTAAACATAAAGGATGACTGAGAAAGTTGGAAACTAAGAAAGTCTTAATGAAGAAAAAGAAAATAAGAACATGAATCAGAAGTTCAGAAGGTGATGTTGGATTCAAATATTTATGTCCGTAGCTGACAAGAATGCAAGAAGCTGGAAACGAATTCCAAAGGTGAGAAGAGCCACAGAAGAAATCATAAGAATAGATCTTACACTTATCAATTTCAACAATAAAAAAGACGAGATCAAACTAGTACTACGATAGAAAATTGAAGTCGGCGTATCATAAATGACAGCTAATCAGAAAAGCATGTCAAAAATATTTGCAGAAAAGGTATGGGGAAACTAACTTATAGTGATTGGAAAATGATAGGAGCAGAGATGTCAAGTTAGGACCGATAACATTGCAGATTTGGATTTGGATTTTGTATAGAATTGTTGGATACATAGCAGAAACACCTGATCAGATGTGGAAATAATATTCATTTCAGGGATGAATGATATTTATATAAAGTCGCAATACATCTTCAGGGAAGAATCACTATTAACCACGGCAGTGAATCAACTTTTCTAGCAGGAGACTTAGCAATTGCACCATATAAACATTCCAGTGGAGGCTAGCATCAGCCAGACTGATGGAAGGCAAAAATGGTCCTCTAAGACGAATGAACAAGAGTAATTTAATCTCGGATGGGGTTACCATTTAAAAGCCATTTGTTGACGTAGTTAACATATCCTAATGTTGATATTGTCAGTAGCTTTGATTGAACACCGTAAGCACCGACAATGTTTTACTTTACTTATAGAATGATTGCGTATCGTTTTTGGCGTTCAAATTTGAAGGACAGGTACCAACAGTTTTCCTAGTCCTCACTGACAGAGTCATCGAAATGATCAATGGTGACAAAAGACTTTGAGCGAGTTAAGCTTCAGGGCTTTTGTAAATGTCATCCTTTTTTTGAAATTGTGGGCTGGTGCTACAGAATCATAAAAACAGAAATGTATCAAATAACAGAAACCAAATCACTTGAGGAGTGCCAACAGCAATAAAAAGTTATATTGATTGCACATGTAACTCCAAGAGTAAATAATATCATAATCGAAATGTTAACTTTCCACACTACTTCAAATAAAAGTTAAGGAAGGAAAATCCCAACAATACAGGAAAGAGCGAAACACCTACTGGACTTGAGAAACTTTCTGTCCTAAAAATTGTTTTAAGAGAAAGACTTTATAATTTAACCGAAATCACTATTTATTACTCAGTTAATGAACACCAGCGTTTTCTTATAGGGAAATTGCTAATATTAGCATTACCATACAATTCTATTTCAAATCGTTTCCAGCGAAATATTTGTAGCTTTCAAGCGAAATGTGATGGTAATTCGCTGTCAATACGAGGTTCAGACAATCGACAAGCTCACTCACTCTTCTATCTCTCTCTCTCCGTTTTTCCAATTCTGCGACAATCCCCACTTCCCTCTTATCTATTCCTCCGGCTTTTCTCACAATGTATTTTCCCTTTTCCACACTTTCTCTCTGCCACATTTTCTCATTCTCATTTCTTCATCTCCCCTACCACTCACCCATACACCTTTCCCCCCTTCCTCCTACTTTCTATGTATTTCTCCGCTTTCGCTCTCCACTTCTCTCTCACTTAAGCTTCTCACTTTACTCTTTCTCTGTGTCCCACTTCTCCTTTTCACTTTTCTATATTTATCCAGTTCTCACTCTCCTGTCTTGTCGCTACCTTTTTTGTGTATTTTCCTCTCGCTCCTTGCTCTTTCTCTCACTCTCTTTACTTTCTCTCGACACTCTCTTCATTTATGCCAACTCTCTTATATGTAACATCTCTTCTCCCTCCCTTTGATTCTCATCTATCACTCGCAGTTATATTTATTACTCTTTTATTCTCACCCTCCATTCATATTCCAGTCCGCTAATGCCTAATCTTACCTTGTTCTTATCTATCTTCTTTCACATCCAGATCAATAAAATTGGAGTCTGTCAAGTATAAACTTGTGCTATCAGTACTGCATTCTTTTCAACTTGAAAGCCGACTCAGAAAGGAACCTACGGGAACACTTCCAGCAGGTAGTGAGGCAAATTGTCAAAGTTTAAACATCAATTGCAAGAAGATATAATGTATGGTTGTCTTCAACATGCGAATTGCATATGGGTAAGTCCAAAATTCAGGAGTACAAACATTTAGATATATAGAAAGTATCTTAACAGAGGATTAAAAATGTCACACCTGAATTCTAAGATGCGTTAGTGAAATATGCCTTTCAAAGGTTAAGCAAAATATTAATAAACAGGAAAAGTGCGTTAGAAAATAAGACAAATTACTGAACTTTTATCTAATATCAGTCCTCCTATACGGCAGTGAATGCTGAACAATCTCATCACAGACAAAAAAAAAGATATTTTAGGTAAGAGAAATGCGGTTTACCGTATCAGGATGAGAATACCATAGAATAAAGTAATGAGAAACGACGAAGATTTAGAGAAAATATAAAGAAAAAATGACATTTATGCTTAGCACGAGAATGCGAGATTTGAGATATCTAGAATACATAGTAAGGAAACACAGCTCAGAAGATTTAGCACACACAGATAATATTGAAAGCAAATGGGACAGAGGAAAGCAGTTACGGACAACAAAAAGAGACAAAACGAAGACTTGAGTAATATATATATATATATATATATATATATATATATATATATATATATATATATATATATATATACATATATACATATATATATATATATATATATATATATATATATATATACACATATATATATATATATATATATATATATGTATGTATGTATGTATATGAGTGTGTGTATGTGTGAATGTATTGCCAAGTATATTTTAGTTAAAGAAAATATAAAAACAAAAAATATGTTACAGTTGACGAGACAAAAATAACTCTGCAAGCTCATGTAGAAGTTGAGAATAGCGTTGTCCTGAAAAGGACAGTTTCTCGGTCGCTGAAGAACGTTGTTATGAAAAGTACTGTTTATTGCATATCACAGTTGCTGACGAGGGTGTCTGGTGTAGGGAGTCTTTTGGAGCTAATTGGAGCGGTAGGAGCTGGATGACCACTGGAGATAGCTGGAGCAACAGGAGCTGGTGTCTAATCAAAGAACCTATTTCCAAAAATGATCTTCCCTAAATGATCTCGAGTAAAAATGAGCTGCGAATAATTATACTATTTCATCAATTATATTTATTGCGTTATTTTTCGGGATTTCAGACCACTTTTAAAGAGAAGAATGAGGTCATATAGCAAAGATTTTTTAAAATTGTAATGTTATTGGTAAAATTAGCCGTTTCCATAGAGGAAGATTTCGGCAATCTTTGACCGAATAATTAGCGTTAATATATGTTAAAATTCATACAATGTCTCCTGATCACATTGTCTTTGTGCGTTTATCGCGATGGATATAATTCTGTATTGTGAATCGAAAAGGCAGCTGTGAATTCTAGTAGCGTTCGACACATTCACTAGCGCCAAAATACTATTAGGAATAGGATGAACCATACCACCAAGTTAGTTAAGTATTTAAACTTGTACATTTTTAGGTTATTTTTATTATTATTTTTCTTTTTGTATAATGTTTCAGCTGGTAGTACTTTTTCAAGGATTATCCAGAGCCTTTAATTAATTACTCTTTAATATATGTGCAAAGTAGTAAAATTTACTGGTCAATTTTAATTGGAAAACTCCATTGATCATTATTAAACTCGAGTCAAGATTATTAAGAGTAAGTTATATTCTTATATTATGACTTTCACGCAGATGGACATTAACCTAGGTCATTTTTGACATTGTTGAAGTGTCATATACTGTGCTATGAGTAGACTATCGTCTAAATTACACTTTTCGGGATTATTTCGGGATTATTTTTGCGCTTCCAAAAAGACAGTCACAATTCCGCTGCTTAGTAAATGCCAATTTTCCTTATTCAACTCTCTAATTTCTCAGTCACTGTACCAAGTGCATCAATGTCCAATTGTATGATTGTAAACTTTGTTAACTTCGAAATGTTGCGAGAGCAAACTTCAGTTGATCATACTTTCTATCCTTCCTCCTCATCAAAAACATCGCAATGGATCAATGACTAACACTCCTTTTTTCCATTTGCTCTTCCATCAATATATATATATATCCAGTTGGTTCTGTTCCTGTTTGTTCTAGTTTCTTATCCGTTTGTCCATGAAAATTTCTAAGAAGTGTCGTTGTTGGTAATGAACTATTTCTACTCTACAACGCCTTTCCCACATACGCGAAACAAGCCTCTGGTTTTTCTATCGCTATTTTCCTGGTACATTTTCTGCGGCCTGCATACCTTAGTGTCAACAACTATGATATTCTAAACTTAAAACAGTCAGGAAAGTTTTACTATGAAGAACCATGCGTATCCCCTTAGTATTCCATTTGTAAGGGGCGATTTCCACTCAGTCATCTTCTACCGAAGAACAGCTACGTTGTCAAACCAATAAGCGACAGAATGCTTTCCCGAGCACTACAACCATAACCTCTTCTTGTCTAGAGTTAACCATTATCCTTTGCGCATATACTTATAAAATGCATTACAAAATAAACTTGGTCTTGTTTTAGTGAACATTAATAAAAGAACATGTCTCCAACTTTTATAATAATTTTGATGTAATCTTCACACTCACAATGTGTGATATAGTTTCATCAAAATATCCATATAATCTGAAAATTGGTAGTATATCTTCTTCCTTGTCATGTTTCTTATTATTTATACTGATAGCTTGATCTTGAAATGCTTTCATTCTCCTTCTTCGGAAATTTTTTTTCAACCAATTCCATGTTAGTTTCATTCTACTTCCTTCCACATTTATCAAACTGTCTATGCAATGATTACATTCCTCTTGTTACCTTATATTCTCTTTGAAGTTTTTCTGATTATGAGTGACAGTAAACCACGTAAATTCCCCTGGCACCTTACCGTAACGTTGAACCTGGTCAATACCGAGATGGATGAAAGCTTGGGAATACCAAGATCTCTAAAGTTCGATGTGTGGCTTGTGCAATGGATAATGTCTGGGAATCGTTAAAATGAAAGTCGAGATGTAAATTATGTTGGATTCGTTATATTAACTTACACAAAATACACTTTAGAAAGGTATGAATCCACTTGTTCTCCCACAGCTATGGGTTAGTTAGTAAGACATTTATCACTAAAACATTAGTATCTAGAAAAAAACAATAATCTCCAAAATATTTTCAGATTTAAATAACATGAAAAGAGTTGATAAGCCGAAGAAAACGGGTCTATCACTAAATCCACGAGCATTCTATCTATATGTCTGTCTGTCTGTCTATCTATCTATCTATCTATCTATCTATCTATCTATCTATCTGCGTTCGTATCTATCTACATATGCACGTAGCTACGCGTTTGTTTCTGCTACTCAGCTACTTTAGATTGTTTACTCCAGTTGAGATTTATTGCGAATGATGTTTCCGACCCTTACTGGAGTAATTTACAAATTTAAAAATAAAATAAACTGTCAGTTGTTGACATATAAAATCAAATCACTCATTCCATCCATGTAGTTTTCATGATAATGTAGGCTTATGTATCATTCCACATTTACTTAGACCAAGTATGTACACACACGCATACATACATACACACACATACACAGAAACAGGCACATACATATACACACACGAAATATCACATGCATACACACGCACACACAAGCATATATGTACACACACGCACGCATTGTTTTAAAATAAATCTAAAAATCAAAGACATTTTTCAGAATAACTTTTATATACATATATTTTTGGTGGCCTTTCATCTTCTTTATAATTGGGATACATCTGGTTAGAATAGTATATTCCTCACGAATATACGAACTTTTACAAGCCTAGATTTAATGAAACTTACCATTTAGAAAGCTTAATTAGAATTTATTTACATTTAATGCCTATTTTCTCAATAATGACTATATGCAAGAAGCAGGGAATTATTATATGGTTGGAATTTTGTCTTTTTAAAAGCAATAGTATACATTTAATAAAACCCACCATTGATGGACCACCCTCCTTGCAATTACCGGTACACACTTCCAGCATAAATCCACTGCCTTAAAATAGTTATTTAAAATATGAAAAGTAATTTCACCTTTAGTAATTGTAAGGAATTCTTTGTAGAAAAGAAACTGATTTATTTTCCTCTTTCCATCAATAAAGCGAACAATTACAAATAGCTGCTGTTTGTTGGTTGTGTCTGTTAATTCATTAAGTTGAAGTGAAATATATAAATTCTGAAGATTATTTCTGCACATATTTCCTTCAATATCATTAGAAATCTTCAAAATATACCTGGGAACAGTATCATATAATATTACCGTTTTGCCGATGCTTTTTCGCACCGTTTCTTGCCATAGTCTTAAACTTTTCTTTCATATGTGAAGAATAATCGATTGTGCAAGAGTATGCGATTTCATTTCTATGGCAATCAATTTCTCAATCATTTTATTAGGGGAAATTTGAGATTTTTTAAATAGCCTGCCCTACTTTAGAATACAGCTCTTTGATTTATGTGTTGATCTTGTAATCTTTTAAAATAACTTACTTTTTTTTTCTTTGTGGTCTGCAATGTGACGTTTGGAAATGCTTACTTAATTTATTCAGAGGCACCGTCTCGTTTTACATTTTTAATTCAAGGAAAAAACAGTCTGGAAGAATCTAATTTTCATCTCCACTAATTTTTGTCGTATTTTCGATTTAGCTTAACTTATTTTTCTTTTGCTCGACACTTTATTGGACTTGAACTAATTTCATTATTAGAATAAATTTCATCATTGGTACGTTTCTTGATTAAAATCTATTCATTTTATGGGTATTCAATTTATGTTTTTGTTAGTTTACGAAGTATAAGTCACTTAGTATCCTGAACGAGAGAATTTGGAAAAGAGTGTACCAGCTTCTGGGCATCCACTGACTTAGTGGTTAGAATTGGAGATGTGTTTGCACTTTAAGGATTTCACGTATCATCCACTATGGTAGGGTAAAAAATAAAATAACATTCAAGAGTTCTCATTTTTATTTATCATTCCCAATTTTACCGGTACAGTTTCAATTTAAAGGGACTTATCAAGAACCTGCTACTTTTTGGAGAAGCCGATAATGATTTATTTAAATCCCTTGAAGAAGGTAAAATGGATAGATTATCCACTCTCACTTTAAGGTTAAGGCATTTAGCAACCAGTACAAATTATTAAATAGAAAAATACTTAACTTAGACATAGAAGCAATGTGCTTGATGTCTCTAGATTTTTAAACAAAATATGAATGATTTAAATATAAAATAATTCATAAATTATACCTCTGTTATTTTGCAATGCACTTTGTTAAGTTTCAGTGTGCATTAGTGCACCGAAGTTCACCAGTTGAGAAATACTGAACTAGTGCGATGGGTGTGCTGTTTTGTAAGGTATCTCTTTTGAGTTCATATAATCTTTTATTTAAATTATACGGTGTGGTAATAATTACAGGTTATAGAGAAATTCTTCCTTCACATTTTAGCCTATTAATATGATTTGTATTAATTATGATGTGTTATTGTTTAGAACTACTTGTTACAAATATTCAGTTAAGTTTTGATAAATTATTTACAATTGAAGTTGTGATACATTTCGTTGGTAGAATAATGCCAGTAACTAGATGGATGGCCGCTTGGGAATAGCAGGTTCTGTAGACTTTGATGTGTTTCTTGTGTAATGGGTAATGTCTGGGAATCGTTAAAAGCTGACACGAAATCCAAATACCGTTGGATTCAATATATACACTTATGCACAAATACACTTATTTATTCTTTTCAGTTTTCGATGGTTTAGTAACGTAGTAAACAATACACAAACACTTTCAGGAATCAAGTACTCTACACAAAATATTCAACGAAAACACAGCAAGAATCACCTACAGTTTCACCGACAACATAGCACAAATAATAAAAAATCACAAGAGGAAAACTATCAAAAACACAAAAAATTAAACCCACGTGTAACTGCAGAATAAATAATGAATGTCCCTTAAACGGTAATTGCTTACAAAACAACATAATATACCAAGTCATGGTAAGTATATAAAATAAAAATAAATAAAAACCAAGTAAAATAAGTTAGCCCAAATAAATAAATAAACAAACAACACCCGCCAAAGTAACTGGTAGAATGGACTACCAAAATGTACCACTGACCCCGTTTATCTAAATAGTCGAGAAAAAGCTTAAACGCGTGACCTGATGATTGCGTCTAGCATGTTCACTTTTATATTTACATATGCTCTATCACTGATATTGAGCAATTAATCCCATAAATATAGCAAACCTTAAAACTATATTTCTTCATAATCAGTTCCTGATAAACAGTAGAACACTATCACTATATTTATAACACATTAAGGACAGAAAAATGTAGCCTCGACTACTCACTAAAAACATGCCCACCCCATCTTCATCCATATATAAGCTAAAATTAATCGAAAGAACAGAAAGCTTCATAAAAGAAGAAGATGGAAAGCCCATTCCTTTTTAAAGCAGGACCGTAAGAATAACACTACACCCAAGGAAAAATACGTCTTTAAAACCAAAAATGCCCCCAACAAAAATAATTAGACTTCAAGAAAAACTTACCCGACCTAGTTAGAAACATAAAATTCCATAATAAAAAATTGATGCACTTAAAAAATGTAAACGAACGTATTTATAGCAGCTAACAAAACGGGAAATGTATATGAATTAAACTCCCCTGCACACAGTAAATTACACAAGGGCCACATAACCAAAACATACAAAAATGACCAAAGAAATTAGAACACGATATCAATAATGAAACTAAAGCAATCGTCAAAAAATTCGACTAAGACGAACGAATAAGTTGCATTGCTAAGGCGCGAACGTTTATCATAAAAAAAGACCAAACAGAAAATTTCAAAACCAACCCTGCATGCAAACTCGTAAACTCAACCAAAACTGAACTAGGTAAAATAAGTAAAACGTTACTAGGAGTAACCCAGTGGAAAAACTCAAAAGCAACTATGGTTGGTTCCACAGCATAAATAACAAACATAATTGCCAGTTAATACAATTAGACATAAAAGTATTTTACCCGTCCATAACAGAATCCATGCTAGATGTCACCACATTAGCCCAGGAACAAAGTTACCTTCATCTTTATATCTGTAAAAACATTTAACACTCCATATCCACTGTTACATAATGTGAGGTTGATTGTAGGAAAGAAGTGTTTGGTATACGGGGCCTCTATAATAGCGAGATATTTCTGATAATGTGATTTATATAGAATTATTTTGTTTTCGAGCAGAATTTTTAAGAGTTCTTGTAAATTATGTGATGATGAAATTAAAAATAAATAAATAGACGATCACACGAATTCCAACTGCACGC
>OZ038478.1:110982008-110984508 GCA_964036315.1 Acanthosepion esculentum
ATATTATCAACTATAAGCACACGCCTAAAACATTACATTACATCGCCATCTTTCTTTGAATCTATTCTTAATGAATTTAACGTATCTGACAAATGAGAACCTACCCAAATATAATTGAAAATACCTGAGTTTCCCGCAATCTCTGACGAAAATTTAACGAAAGGGAAACACGTTAGATTGATATAAATTTCCTATTTGTTTTATATATATATATATATATATATATATATATATATATATATATATATATATATATATATATATATATATATATATGTTTATGTGTGTGTGTGTGTGTGTGTGTGTGCAGATTCCCTTTCATTATTATTAGTGCAGCCATTAATAAAATGTCTGCCTGTTCACGATATACATATACTGCCATTTAAAAAAAAAAACAATATCAGTTAACTCACTACTATACACGTTAAACGTTGAAGACATACTAGCCATAAATGTATACGAATGACAAATGTAACTTAATCTACATGTCGAAATATCTACAGTAAAAATTCTTCAAGTCTCAAAAACGAAATATTTATGTGAACTTTTGTCCTTGTTTTTGTTTGATAAACTCGCCCCAATATTTGTAAATGTATTTTTGATACACCACCTATATATATATATATATATATATATATATATATATATATATATATATATATATATATATTGAGTGAATGCCTCCTTAGATATAAAACAACCATTATAAAAAAAGAACCCCAAGAGAGCGTACGACAATTTATCCTCTTGTTCAATTTTACTTTCATAACTCGATGATGTGAAACAAAAGCTAGTTAACAATGGTCTTCCGAACTACATCATCAATTACCACATTATAATATTAATTCCTAAGGCAACCAATAGCAATAGTAAACATACAGCTAAAACAGTAATATCAACATTATCTATGAAAGAAACATGAATTTTCTCTTAGAAACATGATAAAGAAATATACAGTCATAGTGGAGCAGAACAAGAAAATTAAATTATCTACTATAAAACATTTAAACAGATAGCCTTATCCGCAAGAATGACAACAGACATACAACATGTAAATTACAGAAAACCGATATTATTCATGAAATCATAAGAGTGCGCTCTTGATCAAAACAAATTCACGTATAATTATATTGGTCGTACCACTACATTCCTATCAAATATGCCCACATTACACCTCTCTGGCCATACCTCATGTAGGTTTCATTTAAGTACATACAGAAAGCTACCAAACTCAATCCACAACATACTTGTAGCAAATAAAAGTATACAAGCCTCAACACGTAAAAAACAAGATTGAAAATAACAGAAGCACTCATAATAAAAAAGAAAAAGCAACATATAATCGCATCAACTATGAACACAGCCACAATGTGGTGACCCAGTTTAGAAAATAATAAAACATTCCCATCATACTAGAAATATATAAAAGAATCTAGACATTCAGATAAAAATATAACATTGCTTACCCTGTATAAAATAAGCTTTGATTCTCAAAATACACTAAGCAAACAAACATGCATACACACACACAGACATATAATACATATATATATATATATATATATATATACATATATATATATATATATATATATATATATATATATATATATATATATATATATATATATATATATATATAGGAGGAGAATTTAACGATGTGAGTCGCATGGTGTGTTCTACCCGTGGAGGTTAGTATTGGCGAAAAAAGGAAGACAGTTCGTCCGAGCATTTTCCATGGGAGTAGAAATAGTCTAGTGAGATGATTTCCACATCTCGTCTATGAGACAAGAATGGGGAGTTAGAAAAATGTTCTTCCTCACATGAACTCGAATACGGTTTTGGAATCGATCGAGTTCATGAGCACAGTACACCTTTTTAGGTCTGGTCAGACTCATGTATAGGCATAGGATAGCATGAGAGTAGGTTTATGACTAGGGTGAGCGTCCATTTGTCCTGCATCTGTAGCGATGAATCGTATATACGTTTTCCACTTGATGTCAGGGGTGAGTTTAAGGCTGAACAGTCTCTCAAATCACTGAGCCTCCTCCAGGGGCCCTCTATTTATCGTGACTGGTAGTAGTTCGGAGTCTCGTAGGTGATGATATAATGTAACTAGTTTAGTTCTGGAAGTATCGAGTGCACCTTGACAGTGTTTAACCCGAATATCGTCTTATCAACTGCAGAGATATTCACACATGATATGAGTATACACTTAGGTATTTATGTAAAGTAAAAAGCAGGTTAATACGAGAAGTGCTCCCCTGCGAGACGCTTGCGTTGATTGCTACGGCCCCAGAGGACTGGCCGTTTACAATTATCTGCAGAGATGTACTCATTAAGGTGTATTTGTTGTCAAGATCCTCATTGATTCTGTGAGTAATGGTATTTAAGACATGAGCAGTTGATCGTGACAGTTCGCAACTACCTTCTTGAATATAGGTTCAAAAAGCTTACTAATGATCCAGAGGTGACTGGTGGTACTATAACGAGAGAGGGA
>OZ038478.1:111697008-111722008 GCA_964036315.1 Acanthosepion esculentum
TGTGTGTGTGTGTGTGTGTGTGTGTGTGTGTGTGTGTGTGTGTGTGTGCACGTGTATGTTTGTGTGTAAAAGTAAGCTGATAATACTATGTGACAACATCGCAGGATTATCTGACAGATATTTCGGAAATTATGAGCCCTCTATCTGATATAAAATATTTTACAAGAATTGCTTAGCTCTGAGCCTTGGAATAACTTGCGTTAACAAGGATAAAAGAAATAATTTATTCAAATATCAAAGCGTAGATTTAGTCATTTCAGGGAGGGCTGAATACTCAATTTCAATTTTCTCTCATTATCAGTTGGATAAAAAATGTCTTTTCTATGCTAAAATCACATTCAGAACTGAGCATGAACATTGAAATTCAGATTCACATTATTATTAAGGAAAACTGCTGAACTGGATTCGCAGCTAATCAGAACTGACAATTGACTCTAAAAATCTTGGTAATATAACAACAGATTTGTTGCTCGTTCAAATAAACTCAAAGTGTCATTTATAAAAAATTTAGGTTTACATAAGCATATGAACAAATCGAAATTTTAGTTTCATCCTTTGAATGTAAGAATTAAAAACCATGTTAATCAACTAAATAAAAATATATTTTGTTGCAATACTCTTACCTGTGCGGAAATAATAAGGAATAAAGGACTCCAAAATCATTGAAAAGTATTATACAGTTTAATTTAATGACATCCGTAGGTTTTTATGTTGCTTTGTTTTATATAGGGGTGAAGCATTCTAACATATTTAAGCAGAATAAATTTTCCATTCTATTTCAATGAAATTGTATTTGTTGCCACAATGTTTTCTATTGAAATCTATTCATACAAACACTTGATTAATAGGATTTAATCCTGGAATTTGACATGGACACTACAGAGTAAGCAATACTCTTTGCTTTCCACTTTTGTCTAAAATTCCCGGCTCATTGACCACCTTGTAAATTACATTCCATGTCTAAGTCTCTGTTTACTGAGAGAATGGGGCGTCGTATTGCATCTAACAACTCTGGCTTTCCTGATTACTGGTGACTCTCTAATAATGGTCTAAATAAAATTAAGTTTTCTCTTCCTCCTCTCTTCAATCAATGTGAGGTGATGACATCTTCTGCTAATAAAGCTGAATCTTTTGCCTTTAAATTCTCTTTTGACTGAAAACTCGACTCATCTGGAGTATACTTAATCTAATGTTCCACTTAGACTTGATTCTCTGTTGAGTTATATCTATATAACCCCTTCTATGTTTTCTGTTGTCATATCCAATCTTGATCCCCACAAAGAATATAGACCTGATGGTATCCTTGTAATAGTCTTTAAGAAGTGTTCTCGCGAACTGACTTCTGTTCTCTCTAAACTGTATAATAAATGTTTCGCTGCCTCTTGCTTCCTGCTTGCTGGAGATTCTCATCTGTTGTTCCAGTTTTTATGAACACAAGTGAACCGTCCGACCCTTCCACTAATCAGCCTATTAGTCTTTTAACTCGTTTGGGAAACTACTACAGGCCCTAATCAATGACGAATTGGTAAAGCATCTCATATCGCAGGACCTTCTCTCAGATAAGCAATATGGTTTTCGTTTTCCTATGTCAACTTCTAATGTTCTGACGATAATTGCGGAAAGAGTCTATCAAGCTATAGATAAGAATGGTGAGGTTCGGGCTTTAGATATCTCGAAAGCGTTCGACAGGTATTGATATCACAAATTAAACAGCTATGGTGTCTCCGGTCAAATTTCGAACTGATCCGGTGTTTCTTATCAAATCTTTTAATGAAAGTTATCTTGAACGGCCACTCTAGATCCTCAGGGTTCTATCGTTGGTCCTACGTTGTTTTTCATTTTAATTAACGACCTTCCCGATGGCATCAGCTCCTAACCGTATCTATGCTGATGGCACAAACATTTACTCCTGTCTTGATACTAAGTATGATCGGTCGTATAAGATCAAATTGACGGCTGATATTAAAAACGGCCTTCAGTCTGTTAATTGAGGCAAAGGATGGCTTGTTAATTTTAAAGCCTCCAAGACTAAACTGCTCTCTATTAATCATCTGAGAGGCCCATTTCTCCCTTCCATCAGCATCGCTGACGCAAACCTCTAACTCGCTGCGTCTTCTCTGGCTAACGTTTTCGGGTTGACATGAAGTAAAAAGGCAATATTGAATACATTGCAAGGTTGACCACTAAGAAAGATGCCACACTGTGCCGTTCATGATAATATTTCTCTCCGGAATCTGTCTACCATTCACCCATGCTTAGAATATTACTGTTAAATATGGTCTGGTCCTACCGCCATGTATCTTGAGATCTTTAATTAAATCCAAAGAAGAATCACCAATATTATTGGCCTTGATCTGGAATCTCGGCTACAATCACTTTCTCCCGCCGTAAATTTGCCCCCCTTTGTCTTTTCTATAAATAATTCCAAGGTAACTGTTCAGATAAGCTCTTCGCCAGCGTTCTAGACTGGCGATGAGTTCTCGGCAATATTTATTTGAGCTGGATAGATGTAACCGTGAGTTCTATGTTAAGTGTTTCATTTCTTGCACTTCTCAATTGTGGAATTCACTCCATGCTTTCCAGCCAACTTTCATCTTCAAAAATATAAATGCAATGTCAATCGCTTTCTACTTTCCTGCTGACTGATCTTCGTTTCTGTTGTCTAATTCTTCTCCAACTATTAGTCCCTTATGTCCTTATCTTTTTATTGTCTTACTTGCGGTGACATTGATTGACGAGTAGTCCAAATCTAGATTCACTTGAACATTCTAATGTTCCACATAAGAAATACAAACACGTTCAATTCGCTCCGTTTTATTCAGGTAAAAATCGACTATAAAATATGGCTTCGTCTGTAATATAATATCGAACACATAATCACACACACACATGCATATATATATATATATATATATATATATATATATATACAACCTTTCAATATTCTTACACCCTAATCTTTCATCCCACAAATTTATGAAGTTTTAATATACATTATCGTATAAGTTTAAAGTATGTAGATGATGATAATTATTATTAGCATACATAAAAGATTCTGTTTTATTCAGAAAAATTTTAAAAGTTTTTGCCAATATGCCCAAAAATGGAAACTTGTCTAAATATCCTTTTTTATATAGAAAAGCCACAAACTTAATTTAAGACTTTCGTTTCAATTCAAAGAAAATATTTCGTTTAAGATTTATCAAAAAAATAACATAACAGATTACTGTCAGAATTCATATTCTAAGTCCAAATCTATTCAGAGACTCTCCCATTGGTCACATCTAGTCTTAATCTTTGGGTTTTTAATATTTGTAACTTTTTAATTTGTCTTACTTGAATCGTTTTAGGAATTTTTAAGGTAATAGTGCTTTATGCGAGCCGATTTATACGCATGCGCTTACGCGTGCTCGGACATAAATATTTTTACGACTTTAAAACAATTTAAAAATGCCGAAGTATAAAATTGTATAAGAATCAGAATGCGTTCCCCTTGTTGTCGTTCGAGCGGGTAAAGTTTAAGAATTTCTCTAAAAGGAAATAGGTGGGAGTCTATGACTCAACATTGCCTATATGGGCATTTTGTGTGAGCTCTGAAAACATTGGATGGTCGTCGTGTGACATATTCTGAGAAATTATATATTTTAATATTTATCTCGGGGTAATTCCGAATATAAATTTCACATCGCATTAATTTTAAAGAAGCAAATAGCGTGAAATTACAAGGACGTATTTAACCCGAATGTATTTCTTGTTTACTTTCAATTCAATGAAAAATTACACATATTCATTTGAAAATATCTTTGAATAAACTGTTTGGCACAGACATACATAGATATAGACAGCTTTATCTGTATTTTAGGCGAATAAATAAAAAAAGAATAATAGAGAATACTGGAACGCGTGTTTAAAAATAACAAATATATAAAGATAAAATGGAAAATATACATGAAAATTATTAATGTTTTAGTAGTAATTTTATTATTTCGATATGATAACAAAAGTCTCCTTAGTAAATGTTTATTTTATTTGGTATACACAGACACAAATGCACACAGATATTTATATATAATTTGGTTCACCCCCTCCCCCACAACATCAATGCAATAAAACAAAAATATGGAGAATGTTCTTCAAAGTAATTGATAAATACTTCCTTAAAAACAGCAAATTATCAAACATTATCAATAAAATACAATCAAAATTAGTTGCCTCTGTTTGGATAACATGACGAAAATAAAAACTAAGAACAATAAAAAATAACCAACAAAACCAGCAACAATAACATTCAGCAAAATATCCCTATCAAATGTAAATGCAGAATAAAATTGCACACTTGGTAATAAATGTTTCACCAATACCTTAACATACATGCTATTGTAACTAATAACATTAACACAAATAAAAAAATTACATAGGCGCCACAGAAAAAAAACTTAAAAGAAAGATATTATAACCACAAAATGTCTTTCGAAAGGAAAAATATACAAACAATAAAAACATATCAAAATACATGTGGGGCCAAAAAGAAAACAATATCCCCACCAAATTCAAAAGCGAAATTTTAAAAAGAGCAGTTCCATACAATATTAACAGCTCAAAGAGTAAACTGTGCTTAGGGGTAAAATTAGCAATAATTAGTTTAAAAAACAAAATAAATAAGAAAACTGAAATAATGGTTAAGTATAGGCATATGAATAAATATTTACTTTTCTATCTAAGCACTAATTAAAAAGAACTAAATAAAATAAATATAATTTAAACTTTAAATAAATAAATGAAATAAATATAAGGTAAACTATGCGTGAGTGTCCGTATACTCTATATGCATATTTAAACAGCAAAGAAAACACTCTATAAATCCAACAACCATAATTAATCGCTTATAAATTGAAAAAAATAATTTTTAAAGACTAGTTTATTAATAACAAAACACAGATAAAAGTGTTCATGTTCCACTCTACGTGCATTTTTATGTGTATATATGTGCACGTGTGTATACCTTGACATGTACATGCATGTAAGCGTGCGAGTGCTAGTGATATGCACATAAATTCAAATAAAAATTTAATTATAAACTTAACCTCCTATTCTACTTAAGATACCACCAAACAAAATAAAAAACTAAATAACACAATAATAAGTGAAGACATATAAAAACATTCAGTATTTATATATTAATATCAATTATTTATGTAAAAAAAAGAAATACAACTTTACTAACCAAAGAGTAAAACGCTCAAATATTAAATCGAAAACTTGAACCAATAAGTGGATAAAAAGAAAAATCGAGAAATACAATAGTGAATTGCTTATATACTCTGACGAGTTAACAGACTGCTCTGTCTACGAAACTCTGTAGTCCGGATGCATCAACCAGCTAAGTGACAAACTTTAGCCTGCTCAGGATCATTTGCGTTTCGCAACGAGTAAACCTATGTTTGATACTGCAACTATGCTAAGCAGGCATTAGGGAGTAATTACTAACTGACGAATTTATTTTCTTAAACGCTATTTTTAAATGGATTCTCCTAACTTAGTAGATGCTCTGTTTTTATTTATCTATTAAACGCTATATTTATTTATTTTCATCTACCGGCCTGAATATTCGAGAAAACTTGTTATAGTTTCGAACCTGGAAAAACCATCATTAGATCTGACATGCCTCAGACCAACTCGGCTACGTAGGACTTCCTGATCAGAGAAAGCCCGAATAGGGTTTTGGACAAACATCTTCCCGATTCAAGAAATATATATATCTGATCTGTTTTGTATCCTAATGTAAACAATGACAATTTTGCGGATATGGAATAAATCCAGCATATTTCTAATTTATCTTTTAAACGTTATTTTTTAAATGAAACTCATATTTGAGTAGTTGCTCTGTTTTCATTTATTTAATAAACAGTATATTAATTTGATCACCTTTAAAAACATTTATATATATATATATATATATATATATATATATATATATATATATATATATATATATATATATATGAAGAAATATAGTCATAAAGTGTGCTATATGTATGGGATAAAGTGCTCAATGTCAGAGGTTGAGCGTGTGTAAATATAAAAGTGAACATAGAAGTCAACACTTAGAAGCGAAAGTCTGTTTCATTCTAGATGCAATCGTCAGGCAACTAGTGCTGTTATTTTTCTTGGCTATTTATATATACGGGTCAGTGGTGCATTGTGGATAGTCTATTTTGGCGGTTATTTTACCAGAAATCGTTTATTTGTTTATTTATTTATTTGTGTCAAATTATTTTGCTTGTTTTTATTTTATTTTATTTTTTATTTTTCATCTTATATATTTATTTATTTATTTAATTTATTTTGATCGGTGTTTTTATTAACGTAGTAAAAATTTGTTCATATAGCTTATTGTGGATAGCCTATTATGGCCGTTATTTTACCGGCAATCGTTTATTTGCTTATTTATTTGGGTCAAATTGTTTTGCTTGTTTTATCCATTTTTATTTTTATTTTTTATCTTATATATTTATTTATTTATTATTGTTTATTTTTTATTTTGATCGGTGTTTTTATTGACGTAATAAAAATTTGTTTATACAGTGTAACCCGGATATAACAGAGTTGTCGGGACCGGAGAAGAAGTCTCTCATATCCGGGTTTCTCTTATATCCGCGTTTGGTCTATTATATATACATTAACACAGGCTCTAATTTGGGACCATAGAAAATCTCTCTTATATCCGGGGTTCTCTTATATACGGGTCTCTTATATGCGGGTTACACTGTATAGCTTATTTAATAGTTTTTTTTGTTTAGGAAGATAATTAAAGCGATTTGTTGAATTTTGGGGTTGATTGTTGTGGTTTGTTCTGACTATTATTTTGGTGGGAACGGTTTTTAATATATTTATTTGGATTGATTATCTTTATTTGTTTTTTCTAAACGGCTAGTTTATCGGTATTGGTTGTTAGTTTATTTATATATTTGGATGTATTTAGATCAATTTATTATACTTGTTATTTATTTATTACACTGTATATTTTCTCATTTTGGTTTTCGATTTTTAAGTAACGCAGTATATTATTTTTTATTAATTTTTTATCGTTATATAACAGTTATTGGTATTTTTCGTCCGATTTTTGTTTTGATTTTTTATAGTCTAATTTTTTGGTCATTATAGTTTGATAATTTGTTTATTATTTACTTTATTTATTGATTTTGTTCCTTATTTTTTATTCTATTGCGTCTATTCTAACAGGCGTGATTTGGTAATTTGTTTGGATTAATTTATTTTGCTTATTTTATTGACATTTTGTTTGTTTATGTGTTTATTTATTTTTTCCGTTTTCGATTTTTAAGTTACGTAGTAAAATTTCTTTTCATGGCTGCATTTTGAGAGTAGCTCGGATCTTTTATTTAATAATTTATTTTGGTTTGGGAAATTAATGATAGCTATTTTTCCTCCAAGCAAAGTTTGCAAGTTTTTGATATGTTGTTGTAGGCTGATAATTTTTTCCTTATTTTCGAAGATATTTTTGGTGTGGTGTGCGTCTTGTTTTTTTATTTCCCAGATATACTTATAAAGCATTGTTCGCATATTTACTATTTGCAATTACTACATACGCAGAGGAAAAATCAAGAAAGATAAATGCAGCTCCAAGATCTAATATTGAAGGTAGCGAGTAACAAACAACAAAATATCCAAAATAGGCGACTTTTTCCCAAGACGCAGTGTGGAATGCGATAGAAACATTCAATTGCTCCCTAGAAGAGGATAAAAATTTCCGGGATATTTCAGACGTCATGAAGACATGATATATATATATATATATATCTGTATAATATATATATATATATATATATATATATATATATATATATATATATATATATATATATATATATATACATATATATATATTATACAGATAAAACCAAAATGACCTCAACATGAGTATAGTCTGAACCCAGCTATTTTCAAGTGGTTGTCTGGAAGAGGGGTTTAAATTTATTTGCAATATTAGTTCTCCTTCCAATGACGTCTTTTTAACATAAGGGGCTCGTGTTGGTGACTGGTGTGCGTATGGTTACTTATATTCATGTGTGTGTACATATATGTGAATGAAGGTACGTACAGATACGTGTATGTGTATGTGTGCGTATATGTGTTTGATAGCATGATCTATTCCATTATGTGTCCCAGTATTACCCAGAATTTATGCATCTATCATTCAACTAATTTACCTAAATTTAATTGGTCTTAAGGTTAACTCCCCCATAACTTATTAATAACATTAAAACCAAATACTATTTACTGAAAATCCCAGGAAAACATTTGTTGCTAGCATAGGGATCACACCATAGTAGAAAGCGAAATTTATTTACATACAATGAAAGACTGTAACGATAAATAAACTCTAAACACAGATCACTTCCCCGTAATTTGATACCGGTCGCCCTCTCCGAATAACAAACACAGGTGCCTTATCATAAACAAGGCCTCTTTTGGAGAGGAATTGATATTGAAAATAAATTCAGTCTGTGGATCAGGTTTAATATTTGTTATTACTAGTACTAGGATCCACCTGCATTATATACCAACGGATCTATTACCTGTACTATATATATATATATATATATATATATATATATATATATATATATATATATATATATATAATGAATTTTAGAGCAGTTTGACGAATTTTGGATTTTTAATCAGTCTACCAAGTGTATATATATATATATATATATATATATATATGTATATATATATGCGTGTGTGTGTGTGTGCATGCGTGTGGGTGTTAGTATGTATTCACTTTTCGTTCAGAATCTATGATATGATTGCTAAAAAGACGCGATTAAAAATATATATTCAATATAAGTTACTTCGCGATTTAGCATGAGTTTATGTTAAACCGAAAATATATCTGGGGCTTTGATGATAATATATTTAATGAGAAATTTAAGAACATCTGTTGTTTATGTCTAAACTTTATATAGTGAAACTTCCGCGATGAATGTTATAAGCAAAATAAAGTCATATAAATAATTTATTAATAAATATCCATCAATTTAACAACGGATTTAATACATTTATATGGAAATTTCATAACTGAACAGTCTAATTCGATATATAATTTCCCTTTCCCAGCCTCATGTTGATGATGCTTTACGACTTCATCCGTATATTGATAATACTTATTGAAAATATTTATATTCTATAATTATGTATCTATATCGTCTCTCTCTCTTTCTCTTTCTTTCTCTCTCTCCCTATATATATATATATATATATATATATATATATATATATATATATATATATATATATATATATATATATATATATTATATATATATATATATATATAGGTATATATATAAATATATATATATATATATATATATATATATACACAGATATATCTTTAGGGTTATATAGATATTTATATATATGTTAGTTCAAACGTTATTTTTATCGATTTTATCGCAATGGAAATAAATACAATAGTACATTAGACTTAGAAGTATGTAATATAGCCATTATGTAAGATATTGATGAAATTTCAGTATATTGTAACAGCATATGAAAAACTAAAATTCCCTAAAATTTTAGATTACTTGTACTGTTAGTAATTGAATTATGGCCTCTTTATATGGTGTATATGGATGGAAGACTCTTTTAAATATTATTTCTGTTTTATATTGTGTTATTGTTTTCTATTTCGCCGAGTTTCCGTGTATATTTTGCTATCTATAGAAGCTAAATCATTAGCCAGGGAATAGGAAATAATGTTGATCATAATCATATGACTTACCGTGTGAAAAACATTGAACTATTTCTTATACATCATTATATATTTACATCATAGAATGCAAATCATGATCATTTGAAGTCAGCATAGATTAACACAGAATTTCAAGATGTCATATCTACTCGCCTAATAGTTTCAGGAAACAAAACTTTTAGAAGTTTTAGATTTTCACATGTCAGTACACATACTAAAATTTCCTTTTAATTTAAGATCGGTAACATTGAAAGTTGAGTTGATATGGAATCACACACACACACACACACACACACACACACACACACACACTTAGCCGATGATTTTCATCTTCTAAGGGACTTTATCAAGGCAATGTAGCATTTCTTTTTACACATATTTATATACAAACGCGAGGATATCATTGACTTATCAAGACTTTAATTCTATATATAACTAGTGCATTTGATAATTTGTGAGGCATAATGTACCTTTTGTGTTCATTGATTCATTTTTTAAATTTCTTCACGTTTCGCCATTATATTGTGAGGAACAGTTTTGGCAATTTATTTTATATATGCCTGCTTCTTACTTATTGTTATGGGTCTTTTAGTTTGGATCATATGGTTTTAGAAGTGCTTGTGACTATTCGGATGTTGGTTAGATGGAATAGGTAGTTTTAGATAATGTAATTTATTGCGTGGATAGGTAGTATTATGTATCTCTCTTTGTTTAGTTCATTGTTGTGGATAATGTTTTTATCTTTTGTTGCGGTCATGTATTTCGTGTGCTATTTTCTTTGCGTTGTGGATGAAGTGATAAATATATAGGATGATTTTGAATATGTTTTCTACGTGTGTTTCTTCTTTTTGAGGGCTGCAGATTCTTGATACAGTTAAGTAGAAACCTATAATGGTACCAGATTTAATTGTGTTGGAGTACTGAGGATAAAAGTTGCTTCTGTGTAACATGATGTCTATAAACGGAAGCGTGTAGTTGGCATCAGCGTCAAAGGTGAAGTCTGTTGGAAAATATGGAAAAAATGATCAGCCTACAACAACCTATCAAAAACTTGCAAACTTTGCTTGGAGGAAAAATAGCTATCATTACATTCCCTGGCCAAAATAAATTATTAAATAAAAAATCCGAGCTAATCTCAAAATGCAGCCATGAAATCAAATTTTTCTACGTAACTTAAAAATCGAAAACGGAAAAAATAAATAAATACATAAATAAACAAAATGTCAATAAAATAAGCAAAATAAATTAATCCAAACAAATTACCAAATCACAACTGTTATAATAGACGAAATAAAATAAAAATAAGGAACAAAATCAATAAATAAAGTAAATAATAAACAAATTATCAAACTATTATCACCAAAAAATTAGACTATAAAAAATCAAAACAAAAATCGGACGAAAACTGTTATATAACGATAAAAAATGAATAAAAATAATATAATGCGTTACTTAAATCGAAAACCAAAAAGAGAAAATATACAGTGTAACAAATAAATAACAATTAAAATAAATTGATCTAAACACATCCAAATATATAAATAAACTAACAAGCAATACCGATAAACTAGCCGTTTAGAAAAAACAAATAAAGATAATCAATCCAAATGAATATATTAAAAACCGTTCCCACCAAAATAATAGTCAGAACAAAACACAACAATCAACCTCAAAATTCAACAAATCGCTTTAATTATCTTCCCAAACAAAAACAAAACTATTAAATAAGCTATATAAACAAATTTTTATTACGTTAATAAAAACACCGATCAAAATAAAAAAATAATAAATAATAAATAAATAAATATATAGGATAAAAATTAAAATTAAAATGAATAAAAACAAGCAAAACAATTTGATCCAAATAAATAAGTAAATAAACTACTTCCGGTAAAATAACGACCATAATAGTCTACCCACAATAAGCTATATAAACAAATTTTTACTACGTTAAT
Organism: Acanthosepion esculentum; assembly: GCA_964036315.1. Taxonomy (NCBI): domain Eukaryota; kingdom Metazoa; phylum Mollusca; class Cephalopoda; order Sepiida; family Sepiidae; genus Acanthosepion; species Acanthosepion esculentum. The sequence goes on from OZ038478.1 coordinate 111,708,742, forward strand.
ATAAACACCGATCAAAATAAAATAAATAAATAAAATAAATATATGAGATAAAAAATAAAATTAAATAAAAACAAGCAAAATAATTTGACACAAATAAATAAACAAATAGACGACTTCCGATAAAAACAACCGCCAAAATAGACTACACACATTGCACCACTACCCCGTATATATAAATAGCCGAGAGAAATAACAGCACTAGTTGCCTGACGATTGCATCTAGCATGAAACAGACTGTCGCCTCTAAATGAATGTTGACTTCTTTGTTCACTTTTATAATTATATATATATAATTATATATATATATATATATATATATATATATATATATATATATATATATATATATATATATATATATAATATTCGTTCTTTGCAGCTGCAAAGAACGAACATTATTTACGAGTTCAAATGTCCCTTAAGGAACTGAGTCCCTAACGAAACCGGACTCATAAATAATTACATCGGTTACAGAACCACATACTTATCCAGACGTCTTACGTTACACCTATCTGATCACAGCTCCATTAGAACCCATTTAAACACACACAAAAATTTACCAGACTCCATTAGAAATATACTAGTAGAAAACACAAATATATTAATTGCTTCTACCTGTAAACGTGCTAGCCGTATTCGGAAATTAAAACACCACAACTACACACTAAGACATATACATAATGCACACACTCAACTAAGTCTGAAACATCGAATCATCCTTGATAATGGCTCAAGATATAGCCGAAAGCGCTCGGAAAAATAAAACATTTGGACAGTTCTTACACACCCCTTCTCCAGCAAAGAAATCTCTTGTTCGTACACAAGAGAAATTAAATAAAATCTTAACCATAGTACCTTGTCTGTCGTTTTTAATGAAACTTGCATATATATATATATATATATATATATATATATATATATATATCAAATATTAGCAGTGTGCACCAAGGAGGATCAAAGACCAGTGTTCCGATTTCTCTAGTTGGAAATTGTTTCAGAGCCTGAATTTTATCGGAGACTTTTAGCACGACGTGTACTTCTGCGTAGAAGTGTTTATGAGTAGATCGAGAAGTTTCAAATTTTCATAATTAAGTTTCATAATTATATATATATATATATATATATATATATATATATATATATATATATATATATATATATATATATATAATAATAATATATATAATTATATATATATATAATTATATATATATAATTATATATATAATTATATATATATATATAATTATATTTATATATATATATATATAATATATATATAATTTACCAATATATATTGTATTTACATCAAAATTAAATTATGTATAGGTTTTATTTGTACGTCCTCGCGAATTTAAAAAAAATATGTTCATATTAAATGATAAAAGTTTCCTTCTAAAGTGTGTTCACTCTCCGATCATAAAAATCCTGAACTCATAAAAATCCTGAACTCTTTAAGTCTAGAGTTAACCAATAAATTTCCTGCATAACCCTATGAACTTCATTTGTTGCCCTTTCTACCGCTCATACAACACCGAGCAGTAGCCCTCTAACTTCAGAGGCTCTTGGACCTTATATTGTGTAGAAATCAATAAAGAATTCCTGTTAGATTTAAACAGTATTTTTTGTCACCTTTCACAGAACATTTTTCAGTTCTTGCAAATTATTAGGCTTTCAATCGTTTTCAGATCAGACGACAGATTTTATTTAAAACCCCTATGTGTGTTCATTTCTTAAGCCTTTGCCCATTATGGTGTTTTTGTTCTATATGTCTCAGTACGTGGTTCCGTACATTATTCATTTCATTATGGAAAGTCAAACTCCACTATATAATGTAATAAATCTTTATACCTTACCACAATTGGGGTGTCGTTTTTTGGCATGTATGTTTAGTTTTCTTCATACAGAACTGATATAAACTCAGGACATATGATTCTGCTATGGTCTCACCACACAGAATAATAGTATTCTCGTTGGTATCAAACATATCTCCAAGTATGATTCCTTCAAAAAAGTTATTTTCGTGATATGCAAAATTGCAAGCCACGTTAGAGTGTCCTATGACAGTCTGCGGTGCAATTGTTGTCTCTGATGGTTGATACTCATCTACCAAATATTTGTGTATAAATCTTAACTGATTCTATGTTTACAATTTTGCTTACAACATAGATGGAAATCTTCACCAGAGTGAGAACCTTTCAATGCCAACATATGTTTATTACAATTGTGATCAATAGAACCTACATTTTGATAGCATAAACCTTCTTACCATGAGATATATATATATATATATATATATATATATATATATATATGTGTGTGTGTGTGTGTGTGTGTGTGTGTGTGTGTGTGTGTGTGTGTGTGTGTGTGTGTATGTACCGGGTGAAAGAGCAAAATTTTCCAAATCGTGTTATATCATAATTGTCCATCCCACGAAATGTTTAATATCTAAAAGATCACTAAACTGAGTTACTTTTTCCAGCTTTTCAGATATGATATTTTGCCATCTGGATACAAATTATTGAAAGAAACCATTTGAGTTATTCAGCTATAAAGAGTACGGTTTAAAATTATTTTGTGTCAGACAAAATATCTTCTCAATTGAGCAATGGTGAGAGGAAAAATCATTCAGGCCTTCAATAATGGTAGCAACATTCATATTCTGGCCCACATCCACAAAGTCCTTTTAGGAACCATCAAGAGAACGGTGAATAAGTTTAAACAACAAAGAGACGTAGATAGAAAAACTGGATAAGGAGTCGCAACAGGAAAAGTGACCATGATTTCACTTAAAGGTAAAGAAATTAGTTTGAAAAGATCCAACTCAGTTCATAAGACGTTTGACACGTGGGAGGGGAGTTTCGCCTATAACGTTTCAACGAGTGGCGAATAAAGTCTTGAAAATGAAATCGGATGTGAAACGTGAGAGGCTACTTGTTACTCCGGGACAAAAAGTTGGAAGGTTAGACATTCCGAGGCTCATCTAGAATAAGTTGGAAAATGATCCTGAAATTATATATATATTATTGAAATAATGTTCATATATATATATATATGAACTTTATTTCAATAATTCATAAGATTCCGACCCTTAGCGATGAAGAATTATTGATGAGCATGTTTTCGTTTATGATACATTACATCACGATTCTTCTCTTAAGCTTGGAGAGTAATTATACATTTATATTGGTCAATGTAAAGTCGAATAGTGTTATAAATACTTCGGAGAATTCCAGTAATTTATCTTTAATCATTTCTAAGAGACAATGGGTCAAAATTTAATCTAACAGTTGGAAAGCTTTGGTGTTATACGATTGGAACAATATTGCTGTTACACTCGGTATATATATATATATATATATATATATATATATATATATATATATATATATATATATATATATATATATATATACATGCATATATACATACATATATATATATATATATATATATATATAGCCACATAATTGGCCACGTTAATTCTGTAACAGCAGCAAGAAAACTGGAGCACTTAAGCTCAATTGGTCAATGTACAGTCGAATAGTGTTATAAATACTTCAGAGAATTCTAGTAATTTATATTTAATCATTTCTAAGATACAATGGTTCAAAATTTACTTTTAAAGAAGTTGAATTAGACCAGGGAACCCTAGTATTAATATGTAGCCAAAATACAAACACACACACACACACACACACACACACACACACACACAAACACACACACACATATATATATATATATATATATATATATATATATATCTGTCTGCATATGTGTGAGTTGAAATGATAAGATCTATCTAACAATAAACGTTAGACTGATAAACATTTCCTGTTTGTCTTTTATCTTATCATATACAATGCTATGCAAAAGTAAGTGAACCTCTAATTAGTATTTAAAATGATTGTTTCTTTTTTTCAGATAATCAACAAATCTTATTTAAGCAATATATTCGTTAAGAAAAACCTTTATTAAATGAATTAAAACCACTTTAAATGGTTATTTTCTAGTTGGAATACCCTTAAAATTATAGCAAAAGACTGTTTAGCATTGTAATCTAATGTAAGGGTTAACTTACTTTTTTACATCTTAACTTTTAATTAATATGTTTATTCAAGTTTGGTAAAAAAAATTGAAAGTGGTTGTAAATGATTTAAGGATTTTCTTAATTTATATATAGATTATTAAGATTTGTTGATCATCTCGAAAAGAGACTTTTTAGAGGTTCGCTTTTGCTTTTGCGCGGTACTATATATATATATATATATATATATATATATATATATATATATATATATATATATATATATATATATATACTATCTTGTAATCATTTCACCCTAGGCAAGGCTATAAGCCCACTAAAACTCAATGATTTGCTGAAGGTGAGAGTGAGAGAAGATCATAGAAGAACAAGTTACATAAAGACAAGATTGCCCTATACGTTGTATTTCAATTTTCAAAGATTTTAGGTCAAAGGGAAGAAAGAAATGTGTCCCGGAGGTTTTAATTTTGAGAAAAGAAACGCTTAGATCTACCTATTTCAAGAATACAATGTTGAAAATCTAGTTGCCAATCTCGTAGTATATTTAAAGTCATGAAGTCGAAATACCGACGTGGAAAGCTCAGAAGAACAATAGCCATGAAAATATCCTAGTGGGAATATGCCTGAGGTTGAGATGTCAGGTCTGGACTGATTATATACAGACCTTTTTATATTGACTGATTAACGAGATATATAGCAGGAGGACCAAACCAAATATGGCTGCAATATTCAATGCACGGCCGAATGGTAGATTTATAAGCATGCAAAATTAATTCTGAGGAGAATATTTGTCTAGCACGATACATTGATCCAATTTCCCTAGCTGTACCCTCATAAATTAATTCAATATAATCATTCCACTTCATGTCAGAATAAAATGTGTGACCAAAGTGTCAGAATTAGTTACTTTTGTGGATGTTTGCATCAAACATGATGATGGAGGGCAAAATAGTTATTTATGATAACTAAAAGATAGTATTTTCGCTTTAACTATTGATTGGAGATCATCTACGAGATCAGCTGAGAGTTGCACTTTATCTAACCGATCGGTCTTACAATTGAGTCAGGATTAAACAGTTGTGTCAATAGCATGAATACCGATTTGGAAATTGATGACAAAAAGTTCGTTGATGAAGATATGAAACACCATATTTTTTAGGATAGATCCATGGGAGACACTTACATTAATGTATCAATATTCTAGAAGAGTGGCCGTTACATACAACACTTATTACAAGATTTTTAAAGAAAGAATTGATGAAGTCAGATATTTGACCAACGACAAAATAGCCTTTCAACTTGTGAAGTAGGCCAGCATGATAAACCTTGACAAACATCCTTCGAGATTATTTGTTCGGAATAGTCAATGTCTTCTTTCAAATATTTCTAACAAAAACAATTTTTTCATATATTTGATGATAATTTTATAATTTTCTTATTTAATTATAGATTTCTATCAACACTTAAAGTAATTATAATAATAATAATTCTCAAACTGGTAATTTTGATAACGGATTGTTATATACATGTGTGTGCTCATGTATATATATATATATATATATATATATATATATATATATATATATATATATATACTTCGGGGATATGGAAATCGTCAGCCCGGGAGGATAGTCAATCTAAGAAAATTAAAACCTCTGCAGCCATGCAACCACAGCGAATCAGGGGAAAGGCTTCGAGAGTAAAGCCTGACCACAAAACCAGCGCTGGAGTTCCTAAGACAGTCTGATGTTATGTTTATCTACGTTCTGGCAACTCCTACGAGACGGTCACTACCCTGTACAGCATACATTTATGGGCGTAGATCCATGGTCTCTCGAGATAGTTTGATAACACACACACTATACAAGTAAACAATTAATTATATAATAATAATAATAATAATAATAATAATAATGATAAAAATTATATGAATAATATGAAGAATAATAAATGCATAAATAAAATTCCCCGTATCCTTGTAATATCAGGGTGATATCTGGCAAAGAATAACCGTGTCTCATGTCGAATTCTGATCGACAGTCATGCTAGAGGTGATATTTACCCCTTTTCTCTTGAGTATAAAACGTCAAAAAATACAAGTCTCAATGAGTACAAACAAAAAATGATACCAGATTGGTTGTCACTTAGGTAAAAAAAGAGGCCGCATTCCTCAGCGGGGAACTAGTCGGGGGTCGAAATATCTGTCACTGGAACAAACTCTTCTAACAATATGAGATTCATGCTCACAAAAAATGGATTAACTCTAACATTGCACCTGGTGATTAATGACAAATCAACTAATAAAAGATAAAAGTGAACGAAATGGAATTGTGAAGAGTATAAACAAGGCATGACATCTTTTTTTACTGCACTAGAAAATCTACAAAGGAACATCACGGATTAGACATAGTAAATATGAAGAGATATGGTAGTAATTACAATAAGACCGTATCTCGACCAAAATATATTTGCCAATGTCCGCAGGGACATCACTGCGGGATAAAAGACTATTAATAATAGAAATAATTGGATAAAACTAAATATAAGACAAAATATATTTGGACGTAACCCAAAGAAAAATTATGCAAGTGTGGAATCGATAATATGACAGAAGATGAGATACAAACTAAAGTTAATGAGATACAATGTAATGATCTCTCAGGAAATAAAATGAAATAATCTAACTGCGATATAATCAGTTGCACTGATTCAAATTCTGTCCCTAATGAAGACGAATCAAACTACATTAGAGCAGAATTATTTGGAAACAACAATCACTAAAACGAAAAACATCATTTAAATAATCAGCAAAGAAATTCGTAAACAAATGTCTGAAAGAGACCGGCTTCCGGAAATTCATATGAGAAAGTCTAATAAACACATTGAGCAAACATATAACGCTGCATTGAAAACATTGTTTACAGACAGACCACTACAAAACATCACAGAAGTAAATAAGGATACATATGCAACAGATTTAGCAGCTACTGAAATACTTAATATCAAGAAAATAAAAGATTATAGAACAAACAAAAAGATTTCATTTTGGAATGTAACATTAAAGAGAGAAACTGAGGAAATCAGATGTGAGTTATCGATTCTAAACGAGATTTCCTGACATTCATATGTTTCAAAACGGAAAGGAAAGAAGAACAAGAAGAAATTATATTAAAGCAATAAATGAAAATTCATGAATAAATAGTTAAAGTGACACTGCAATTAAAAGCACAGAGTACTGGTCGATATGAAAATCGTTGTAGGTTTTACCGACAAAATAAGATAACCCAATTGTACCTCAAGAAGTTTTACAGGGAAATTTGAAAGGCAGTTATAAAAGTCAAAATGCCATCATATATTGAAGAAGTGCCAAAATTTTAGAAGAACATTTGGAGCAATGGAAATGAAGATTATTCCAATACAGAGTTGATCAGACGAGAACAAGAAAGAATGGAGGATAAACTTGTGCAAGAATGGTAAAATATAACAAAGAATATTTTAAGCAACCTCTAACAAAATTAAAAATGTAAATCCCCAGAAAATGACAATGTCCCAGACATCGTGATCAATGACCACAAGAACAGTACATGCTATTTTATTGACATGGCAGATTGAATATATCTTTGACGATATTCAAACAACTATCAAAATTTAAGGATCATGAAGTTGAAAATGCATACGTGTGGACATCAATAATTCCAGATTGATTGGAAAAGGTTTCGATGGACGCACTGAAAGGATTGATCCCTTCATGGTAAGTAGGTAATTGTCTAGGAGGGTAATTCTATTGCGGTGAATTGTCAAGCCCTATATTGAATACTACAATCACGACTGCTTCAGTCGAGTTAAGTGTTGTGTCATGCCAGACCCTAAAACACAACTGTTGGCGACGAGGATGATTCACTATTTATTATAATAGTGGTGGCTAAAAGTTTTTTTCAACTTGTGAAATAAATACGTCGAAAACAAAACCTTACGACGAAAATCAACGGAACATTAAAACATCTGAAATATACATTAGAATCAAATCGTCAAATCAAACAATTACAAATTGAGGACCTGTCAGCTGTAATGTTGGAATTAATAAAAAACTGAAAGAACAACAACAACAAGAAAAGCAACAACAATTCTAGGAAACATTGTTGAGGCAAAAAGAACAAAACACAAACATACTAGATGAGTAAAAGTAACGAAAAGACCTTTAATTTTTTTTTAACATGGCTCAGCAGTAAATGCGATTGACAAATTTAAATATAACCTTGAGGAAGAAGTTACATTTGCAGCATACTACAGACGCTTTGAGAAAATCTTTTAAAAAGACTGTATAAACTAGTCGAACGAGAAAAATGTACCTGTTACTAAGAATATAAGGGCCAACGAGTAAAGTATCGTTTGAAGAAACTATTGATGGTAAGTAAAATATTCAGTGAACGAAATTCATTGTTCAATACACGTTGGCAATAACTAAATCTTGTAAAAAAGAATATGAAAATTATACCAGATATGTTAGTATCGTAAACAAGAAATATGAAATGTTCATGTGAGCGAATGTTATTGTTTAATGTATTCGTACAAGTGTTGACAGCAAATAGGGATGCTAAAATCTGTTCTAGAATTTTGACTAAGCATGAATAGGACACAAAATTCAATTCGAAATTGTGAGCTGTAACAGAAAAGTTTTGAAGAATAGTGAACTTACGATACGATACGGCTAGAATTGAGGAAAGAGATGTATCTCACATAAGTTCGGATCGTCCCAATGAATATTGGAAAACAAAATACTTTACAAAACCAAATTCATGTTACGGCTGTGAAGAGAAACAGCCCTTTTAAGAACAAAGAATGATTTGGTTTACGTTTGTTTGTTTTTTACAAAATGTGATCAATGGAAATGTGTTTATTTCTCTGGTTGGGACCCCGAAGGTAATGTGTATACAACAGAAACCAAAGAAAATAATAATAATAATAATAATAATAATAATAATAATAATAATAATAATAATAATAATAATAATAATAATAATAATAATGAGAATACTATAACCCATCACTCAAACCGTAAAGAGATGAAAGTAGAAATAAGTGATATGACAGAGGATGGAGGTAAAACCTAAAACAAATGAGATACTTAATAATCTCCCAGGAAATAAAATCGACGAATCACTTGTGACATAACTTGCAGTTATCCAGGCGATGTCACTGAAGTTTATCCCAACTATATTAATTTAGAATTCCTTGAAAACCCCAGAGTTGAAATCACCGAAACGAAAAACTACGTCATGTAAGTACAGAGTAACTATCACACAATTGTCAGACAGAGACCAGCTCCCAAAAATTCATATCCAATAAGCACATTGTGCAAATATTCAACGCTGCTCTGGAAACAGTGTTAATGGATAAATCACTGGGAAACATCCCAGAATTTGACAACATCATATACGCAAAAGCTTTAGCAGCTACTGGGAAGCTTGAGTTCAAGACAATTAAAAACGTTAACAGACATATAGAGCCATATTGAAAGGCAAAACTGATGCGAGAAATAAATGGAATCAGATGTGAGCTTGCTGTATTAGATGACATTACTAGAAACCCATATATCTCAACTGACAATTGCAAGAAGATCAAGCAGAAATATAAAAACCCTAATTGAAATTCCATCAATCAAGGAATTGCTCAAACAGAAACTTCAGTTAAAGGCACAGAGAACAAGACGATACGAAAAATGTTGTGGGTTCTATTGCCAAAATAAGGTATTCCAAGCAGACCATAAAAGTTTTTACAGGGAAATTGGAAACGTGCCTATACATGTCGAAAAGCAGGTGCATGCATTTTGGGAAAATATTTGAGGCATCCCAAAGGAATATAACCCAAATGCAGAATGACTCCAGCTTGAAGAAGACCGAATTCTGCATAAACCTCTGCATAAAACCATTGCAAAAACTCTATCAAAGCTTGTAAATAATCCCAATCAAATCCCAGAATGGATCACTGAACGGATTACCTATCTCATGAAAAAAACGAGTGAAACAGATGATCCGAAAAATTATTAGCCAATAAAATGTCTCTCCACCAGGTATAAGTTGATCATGTCTGGCCTGAACCGTACTTACACTTTTTTTTGAAACAAACGACATTCCTCCACTGGAACATAAGGGATGCAGGAGAGGTTCATATGGTTGCAACTACCGATAAACAAAATGATCCTGGAAAATTGCAGGAGACGATGTAGAAATCTTAGTGCAGCGTGGATTAATTATCGTAAAGCCTTTGAGAGTTTGCCGCACTCTCGGATCCTTACGACTTTTGAAATGTACAAAGTCTCCCCTGTAGTAGTAAATTTCCTTAAGCACAGCATAGGGATGTGAAATACTACACTATAGCTAAATCACAGCAGCGGCACTGCCATTTCCAACCGTCTGAATATCCGACGCGGAATCTTTCAAGGAGACTCCCTGTAACCCCTTCTGCATGAACTAAACAGCAGTAGCTATGGTTACAAACTAAACCAAAAAAATTCAATCACCTTATCTACATGAATGATCTCAAACTCTTTGACAAAGACGACATTGAGTTGAAGGGCCTCCTAAATATTGTAAAATGTTTCAGTGACGACATAGATATGGATTTCGGATGAGAAAAATGTGCAAAAGTAACATTCAAGAAAGGGAGAATTGCGGAAACACCCTCAATAAATTTAGACTTTCTCACAAATATTAGGGAACTGGAACAAGATAAAGCCTATAAGTACCTAGGAAGTAGCGAAGGAGATGGTGTACAACATCCCCAAATGAAGAAGGTAAGAAAGGAGTACTACAGCCGTGTACGTCTGGTACTGAATAACGAACTAAATTTTAAAAAATATCAGCCAAAAGCATCTTGGATGTCCATGTGATGCAATAGAGTTTTAAGATCCTTAACTGGACCATAGATGATATTAAGCGAATGGATGACAAAACCAGAAAGCTTCTCACTTGCTACCTTATACATCATCCCAAAGCTGATGTTGATCGTCTGTATGTGCCCAAATCTGAAGGAGGCAGAGGACTAATTCAACTAGAACTGTCCTACAAAATTACAATTGGCCTTCAAAGATACCTGAAAACTACAGAAGACTGGATGATGATATATGTCAAAGAACATAAAAGTAGTAAGCATCTTTATTCCGTAATAAAGGAAGCCAACAAGTTCAAAATGGAGATTCAAATGGAAGCAGAAATACAAGTAAAGCACGATACACCGACTGAAGCTGAAAAATACTTAAAAAAGAAAGCAAATGCAACAGACCAGATTGAGAAACCATGACAAGATAAAACGCTTCACGGTCAATACTCTACCCGTACCTAACAAGCTGATGTAGACAAACCACGTACACATCAGTGGCTACGTAGTACAGGATTAAAAGCTGAAACCGAAGGTTTTATCCTTGGTGCACAGGACCAATGATTGCTAACTAGAAAGTATCATGCACACATACTAAAATATTGTGTTAGCCCAAAATGCAGATCCTGTGATAAATATCCAGAAACAATTGATCATCTTGTATCAGGTTGGACGATATTGGCTCTCACTGAATATAAATCCCGGCATGACAGAGTTGATCAATATCTGCACTGGAATATCTGCAACTTCTACGGGAAGGAAATTGAAAGAAATTGATATGAACTACACCCAGACCCGATTACGGAGATAAGACCTGTAACAATTTTATGGGACTACACAATACACTCAGAGAGAACAATCAAATCTAACCGCCCAGATATTGTTATTAGAGACCTCAAATCAAAACAATTGCCATGTTATTGATATGGCAGTCCCTGCAGACTGCCATGTACATAATAAGATCTTCAAAAAGCTATCAAAATACAAGGAACTTGAAATCGAAATCTCAAAAATGTGACACATGGGAACATCAACAATCGCTGCTGTAATTGGAGCACCTGCATTAGTTGGAAAATATTCCAGTAGACTCATGTGAAGTTATTCCTGGTAGCTAATGCCTTAAAGAAATAAAAACATTGTTCTCACGCGTACAGTCGAGACCTTATGAAGGGCCTTTATCTATGTAAAGTATATGTATGTGTGTTTAATTGGTCAGTTAAAAATGTAATGATGTAATTTCTGAACTTAGGTCTCTAGGCAGGAGCCCAAAAGAAATGTGTACACACCAGAATCCAAAGGAAATAAAATAAAAATAATAATAATAATCTTTTACACCTTTTACAAATCCATGTACAAGTAAATGTTAACGCGTACACTGAAAATCAGGAAAAAAGGTTAAATAATGGAGAGCATGGAAAAAATAATCCAAAAGGAGCATATTTAGGGCGAGAGACATAGACGACAGAACGCCACATATCTGGATATATAGTGGAATGTGGGGACCCCTTACTTAATCATGAAATCTACTAAGAGATGGAAAGTTGGAGAGGCATGATCGACTAATATATATATATATATATATATATATATATATATATATATGTATATATATATATATATATATATGTATATATATATATATATATATATATGTATATATATATATATATATATATATATATATATATATATATATATATATAATGTACGTTCAGTCGAAGCCAAAGTAGAAAAATCTATTTGAAATAAAAAAAAAACTTCCTTCTTCATTTCTTTATCGCCTTTATAATTTTGACTTTAGATTTAAAATACTTTCTAGTCTACATACAAACAAATCATTTCTGGGTCTGCTATGCATACACGCATAAGCACACATACGCCCCCCCCCACATATATATATATATATATATATGTAAGGACTATGAGTTTTCTTCTGTTCTGTATTCCATTTTCCTCGAACCAAAATCATTTTCCTGTCCGATTCTGCTTGTGCCTATCTCTCTGTGAAATTACTCTGCATTCTATTCGATTTTCTCTTCCGTTTTTAATTATTATTATTATTATTATTATTATTATTATTATTATTATTATTGAGAGAGGAACACGCCAACAAATCTTCATTTGTGTACATATATACGATTAAATGACATGATTATTCTTAATTTGTAATTCTATTATTATTAATTTGAATATGTAAATTGTTAGCATAAATATTATAAAAATATTATTTCAATATGCCTTTTTGCTTTGTTATACATCTATGTTACATTAAATATACACTGTACTCATGTACAATGCTTATTTGCGTGTCATTATTGTATTGCTATTCATACTTATATT